>PVKM010031135.1:0-16987 GCA_004027735.1 Carollia perspicillata | reverse complement strand
AACAAAGGAGTTCGCATCAGACTGTCAGCTGATTTCTCAAAAGAGACCTTACAGGCAAGAAGGGGCTGGAAAGAAGTATTCCAAGTCATGAAAGACAAGGTCCTACATCCAAGACTGCTCTATCCAGCAAAGCTTTCATTTAGAATGAAAGGGTAGATAAAGCGCTTCTCAGATAAGGTCAAGTTCAAGGAGTTCATCATCACCAAGCCCTTACTATATGAAATGTTAAAGAGACTTATCTAAGAAAAAGAAGATAAAAATATGAACAGTAACAGGACAGCAAACTCACAGTTATTAACATCCACACCTAAAACAAAAGCAGACTAAGCGGTCACCTAAAACAGGAGCAGAGCCACAGAAATGGAGGTCACATGGAAGGTTAGTAACAGGGGAGTGGGAGGAGAGGGTGGGGAGAAGGTACAGAGAATAAGTAGCATAGATGGTGGGGAGAAAATAGACAGGGAGAGGGCAAGAGTAGTGTGGGAAATGTAGAAGCTAAAGAACTTATGACACAGGGACATGAACTAAAGGGGGAGTGGGTGGGAGAGGGTGTGCAGGGTGGAGGGGAATGAAGGGGGGGAAATGGGACAACTGTAATGGCATAATCAATAAAATGTGTTTTTTAAAAATAGCATTTTTCTCTGTATTTTGTGATCTGAAGGCCTAGCTTCCTCTAATCATTTTGACTGCTTCTGCCTTTTCTTCTGAGACTACTGTAATAACTCCCCCCATCTCCCTTAATTCCAGACCCAGCACCTCAATCAGTTCTGTATATAGTGTCCAGATTAATTTTCTGAAGATGCCATTTTTTATCACTGGTTCAGGCTGCAGCATTCCTCTGATACCTACACAATCAACTTCAGACACCTCAGGCTGCTTTTCAAGCTCTCCCAAATCAGGTTCTGGCCTGTTTTGCCAGCCTTATCTGCTCTTTCTCATTCGTGTTAAACAGGTTTGCTCAGGGCTCCAGCCTTTGCTCCAGCATTCCCCTATCCGAGAACAGCCTCCCCAGCCTTCTCTGCTTACCCAGATTCTACTTATTTTTGAAGATCGGCGGCAAACCCTCCCCTGGCCTGCATTCTCCAGGGGCATGCTTGAGCGGCTCCCGCAGGCTCAGGAGAGCTAATTCGCATGTCGTCCCAACTGAATGTTCTATGATGCCATGTTCTGACTCGAAACCAGTGGTGGTGGGAGTCTTCACATCTCAGAGATTGGCAAATGCCGCCTTCAGGACTTTCCCCACCAGAGAGCTGGTTGTTTAACACTTGCCGTCACTCCGCTGCCTCACCTCCCTCCACGTCAGGCATTTGATGCTTCTCTGCAATCTGATAACCCTTCCCTTAACCTGGCCATTGAAATCCACTTAGAGTTTTAAAAAATCTATCTTTCACTGATATGCTATTATATATAGGCACATTTTTAAAATAAAAATATAACTCTGACACATATATGTCTTATCTCTATAGCCAGACTGTAAAGTCTTTGAGGGAAAGGACCAGGAGTTACCCTCCTTCATGGGATTACAGAAGATGAAAAAAGGACTCTACCTCAATGGACACTGCCCTGTTCTTGGCGCTGACACTGTGGATTTCCTCAATAAACAAGCTCTGCATGGCGGCACCATTCATGGGTGCCTGTGGGCACTGCGCTGCCTGTGCTGACTGCAGAGTGGAGGTCACTTCCTGTGCAACAGCTGGAGGGCTGGTTGGCTGAGGACCAGGCCCGCCAGGCGAGTGCTGGGGAGGGGTCAGCAGGGCAGAGGAGAGCTGGGAGGGCTGGATGAGCACAGGAGAGCTCTGTGCGCGGTGGACCGTCAAGGGCACCACGTCCGCCTTCACGTCTCGAGGGACCGCTGTGCCCTGGTGGGGCTGGCCTGAGGACTGTGGTGCCTCCTCCTGGCTCTTCAGGACCTCCGCGGCAGCGGCCTTTTCCATAGCAACGTACTGCGCAGCCTGCGCTGCATCTGTGCCTTTCAAGAGCCCATCGGTGACGTGTCTAGGAGAAAGCACAGCAGAATTAACTACTGAAATGAGTAACTTCCATTTCGTGTGAAAGTATGGTATTGAATGCAGTGCCATCCCAAGGCCAGGCAAGATTTTGTTGCAGAATTACAACATTCTAAAACTCAGAGTAGCAGCTCAGGGTTGAGGGTTTCCATAGCAACTTTCCAACACCAGTGATTCTACCCCCTGGTTATCTCTGGCAGCTGCTTTTTTAGTCATTTTCTCAGGAAATGGCCTGTTTTGCTCTGTCCACTAGCACTGGCGTGCCCTGACACAATTCCATCACTATCTGGGGGGGAGAGGGTACATGAAGTGATCACGTGATTCCAACATCTCTTCCACCCAGTCTTGCCCGGAGAGCTCTCACAGATGTTCAGTTCTAACTCCCGAAGCTTCCTAACACCCCATACTCTGTTCCTTTCACTGCCAAACATCTTGGGAGGGCAGTTTATGTTCTAATTCCTTCTGTTCCCTCTTCCTGCAGCTCAGCCTGGTGCAATCTGGCTTCCTTACCTAGCCCTGACCAAGCTTCTGCAATGGCAACAGTGACAGCAAATCAAGCAGCTGGGTTAGTCCTCATCCTCCTTTGCTCTCTGAGGTCATTTGATGCTATCTGTCCACCTCCACCTCTGGTGCAGCAAGAAAGACACGGCCTTCGGGCTCAGACAGACCTGTATTTGAACATCAGTTTTACCGTGTTCTACTGATACAATGGCAGACACGGTACACTTTTCTGTAGATTGTAATAACAATGATGATGGCAGCAATGTTGGTGATGCCTTCCTCAGCAGTGTGGTTAGGATGAATGTAAAGTCATACATGTACGACAGTGTGAAACATGGTACCTGACCTATCATTTTTATCTGTCCCTCATTCCCCTCTTGTTCAAATGCTCTCTTTTTGATTTGAAAAAAGACATTGTACCCTATGACTCTCTTCTGCTACTCACTCCTCTATTTCTTTTGCTGTTTACTTTCCCTACCCTGTCCCTTCTATCCCCAAAGATGCCTAAGGATCTGTTCCCTCCTTCCCTCGCAGTCTACCGTGTCCATCTCTTCTATCTTTAATAATCATCTTCACGAAGGCAACTTCTGATTCTACGTCTCTCCTCCCTTCCTTCCCTCCCTCCCTCCCATTTCGGCGGGCACACCCCTCAGTCTCCATCTCTTGAACATTTGTAAGTCTCCACATTTCTAAGTGCCTAGTGGGCAGCTGTGTTTGGTTATCATCCCAGCACCTCAAATTCAACACATGTCAAAACATTTCCTCTTCCCGAGCTGCTAAGTTGCTCTGAACTGTGACTGTCACCAGCTTTATCTTCTTCGCCTGTCCATGGGGTGCCTTGCATATTCCTGTCTCCTTCACAATCTCTCCACAGTGCCACATACAGCCCATTACGCACAACAGATACCAACATAAAATTAAAAGTATAAAGGCTTCTGCTGGGCAGCCTGATGGCAGTTGAAATTTCTTCTATTTTCATTTAAAAAGTCAGTGACCTAGGCTTGTCATTCTGACCACTGAGCATTACAGGACAAAAAGTCCTACAACACTCAAAACACGAATCACATCTATTTTTAGAACTTGCATTCCCTGGAGATAAGGTAAGCACTGAGCTTCATCACAGCGCTGGCTCTAAAACTTTCTTTTAATTGTTTCTTTAGAGAAGAGAAGGGAGAATGGGGCCGTGTTAGGTGCCAGCCTGCTATCTATTTCCACTGAACAAGGGTGGTTTGTTCCTGGCTTTGCGGATGGGTTACCACATTTAGGTAAGAGCTTAATGAAGAATTCCTCTAACAGATTTTTATCCTACGGGAAGAAAAGGTTCCCTCTGGCAACTTAAAATGAGAGAAGCTATTGGAAGATGTAATTCAGGCACAATTTCCTCCTGTGCCCAGTCAGGTGTGGTCTCTCCAGGAGGCCACTGCTGGCGTCCGGAATCCCTGTGGCCTCCTGGGACTCATGCAAGTGATGATGTGTTTCCATCTCAAAAGAGGCTCTTTCCTGAGGCTGTGCTACCAAAATAATCTCACTTGTTCCTATGGCTAATAACTCATCTGAAAGTCAACTGCACATTTAATATATTTCTTTTATAAATTTGATGAAATGAGTATACTTAGTTGTTAAAATTCTCCCAAGAAGCTGTCTTAGAGGCTACTTCTGTGTATGACCTGCTCTCACATCTGGTCAAGGAGCTGAAGGGTAATGGCTCTGCAGCTTCCTAGTTCTGTTAAAGAGCTGAAAACTCCAGGACTGCCACTGTTGGAAAAGAGTTTATTTTGGTAGCTGTGCCTCTTTCTCATGTGAGAGAGGAACCCTGTTTATTATCATATTCTCAACACCCAATACCAGGGCTGGAACAGGTAGAAAGTCCAAATATTACTGACTGCCTGGCTGTGTGATCAGAGCTAACTCCGATCTCTGGGGTCAAACCACCAGTTCGTACCCCAGCCTCGCCTCTGACCTGAAGTGAACTTCCTCAAAGCTCAGATTCGCCCTATACCGTGGAATGACAAGCCTGCCTATGGCTTCAAGTTAGGACTGAGTGAGACGCCACTGGCAGAGGGCTTAGCTCAGTGCCTCATCCACAGAAAGTGCTCACAGACAGAAGCTACTGTTATGACTGTGCTGAGAAGAACGAGTTCTATTTGTCACTCAAAGACACAATAAATAATGGCATATGCGGTGGCATTTATAAAGTGCCTCTGGCTGCACAAATCCCGCACACATAAATGTTACCACTTTTTATGTGGGTAGAGTTCAAGAACTTTCTTTTCAGTGGAAGTCAGGGATGATTCAGTGATTTGTTTTATTTCAGTCTTTCTTCTACGGTGACCCTCTTTTATGGGCAGGTAAGGGTGATGGGGATTTGTTTCTCTTTTCTAGGTGGGATCAACAGTCTCTCAGATACTCATTCGGTAGGTAACTCAAGAAAGGCTCTGTTTAGTTCTCTTCATTTTTTTTGAACTGAAGCCAAATAATATATTTTGATTCATTCTTCGACTTCAAAATGTTACTGAGAGGAACAACCTACAGATGATTTTAAAACAATGTTTACTATGTTTACTAGTAAATTTTAAGTGCTAGCATGTGCCAAATGCTGCAAGCCTGTGCTGAAGAATCAGGACCTCAAGTCCTGTGTACAACAGAAATTCTAGGTGGGGAGGAGCTGTGGCTTCTCCGCAGGACACTGGAAATTAGATGTGATACATCACAGAAATGGAGACAGGTCCCAGGAGATGGAGGAAGCCTGGGAGTCCAAACTGTGCACCCCTGACCTTCCCAGCACCACCGCCCTGCCCCCCCCACCCCACCCCCAAGGCTCTGCAGGCCCCACAGGAAGCCCAGTCACCTCCGCAGCATGGTCAGGATGTCAGTCATGCTCCGCACTCTCTGCAGGAGACTGTCCAGCCGGTGCGGCTCCTCCTTCAGAAACCGCACGGCCTCCACCTCTATGCGCAGAATGGCTCGCATCTTGTTTTGTAAGGTAGGAAATTCTCCTGCGGCCAAAAGCAGGGGCTGAGTTGTAGGGGAAAAGTCAGAATAGCAAGCTCCCATCCCACACCTGACACCGGATAGGGTACAGCGCATGGGGTCCATTAGCCACAGTGCTCTTCGCACATCTTCAGGTGGCAGAAGCATGTCGAGCAGAGATAGGTTCAACATGACCATGGGCAAGGGCAGGCCTCCTCTAGGCCACACTTCCTGTCTGTACACTTGGGATAAGGCCAACTGTCCCTTAGGGCTGTCTTTAATGAATCTGGTGCATCATATAACCCCAATGAGGAACAGCTGTTATTATCATTTTGTCCTAAATCTTATAGCACAATATAAGCTTCAAGAAGATGGGGACATTTGCCTGTTTTGTTCAGTGGCAGATCCTGTGTCCAAAGCAGTGCCTGGCCCATGTACTTGTTTGATGAATACTTGCATGCATGAGTAAATGAATGAATGAATGAAGCCCTCACCATTCGACAGATTTTTAATAACCGTGGGAAATGCTCTTCACACTTCTCCCTCCAAGGAGGAAGCTCACCTTTCAGGGAAGCTACAGCTTCTCCCACTTGTCGCAGGAGGAAAGCCCCATCTTCCACGTCTTTTAGAGTCACCACTCGGGCGGCCGACGCAGAGTCCTTCTTCAGGTCTTCCACAAGGTCTTCCAGCTCACTGGGGGAGCGAGCAGACCACAGACGGGCGTCAGCACCAAGGGCCTCAGAAAGCACCGGCGCAGCAGCACGGGGCTCACTGGGGCTCTCACTGTGCACTGCGTCCCAGCCCACCTCGCCTTCCACCTAGGTGGTGGGACACCTTTTAGAGGAGTGGCCTACTTGAGCTTAAGATGATGTGCTGAGATGTCAGGCGAGAGTGCAAGCGAGTTTGCCCAGGGCCTTGACAAAGGACCTGCTTGTTATTTTCAGTGGCACTGATGCCAGCTAAGGGAGGGATGTGTACACTTTGTGACATGACAGAGGAGAGAGAGGGAAGGGGGGGAGAGAGAGAGAAGAGAGCGAGGGAGAGAGGAGGAGAAGGGTGTCATAGAGCAAAATTAGGATCAGCCTCCTCAAACGTGGCACTTGATGTTTGGACCAGATAAGGCTCTGCAGTCGGGGCCTGTCCTGTGCACTGAGGATGTTTAGCAGCACCCCTGGCTTCTCCCTACTGGGTGCCAGTAGCTCTTTTCCCACCTTGTGATAAACAAGAATGTCTCCAGGCATTATTAAATGTCTCTGGGGGAAGGGGGCAAACTTGCCCCTGACCGAACCTCTGATATATACTGATTGTCCCATCAATAAGGATTGACTTTCCTTCCCCAGCTACAAAGAGAAGAAATGATCACAGAACTGATTACACAAACACATACAGGCACACACACAGGTACACTTGTACACACACTCACACACACACTCACACGCACACACACATTCGAGTACTGCCAGCTCCTAAAGAATTAAGGTCTTTCCCTTAAGAACAAACAATCCTGTCACTTGGTCACATTAATGACCCCATCTTAAACACACATTTGTATCATTTTAATTTGCCTGTGACTCCAATGGAAAAACTCCTCGGAAAGAAATAGGAAGAGAACTTTGAGAGACAAAGAGCCACTAGATGGCAGTAAGTGACCAGTGAGTCTAACGCTGGGGTCCTGAGTCAGGAGTGGGCTGCATCTGCAAAATGATGGTCTGCAGAGACCCTTCCTACCAGGTGGGCAAGTGAAGTTCCGGACGGCGTGACAGCGGTGAAAGGGAGTTAGGCAGGGCGTCGCATGGGTTCAACACGGACCACGGGGCAAACAACGAATTCATCCACCTCCAAGAAGTGGGGTGAAGTATTTGCTGATGTCTTTGGTTCTGTTATGCAAAATGGACCAAAATTGCCTATGATCGCTTCAGATGGAATGAGGCAACTTCAGGACCAAAATGGAAAGCCAGCTTCTCACTGTCTACATCTACAAACTGTGGGAAGACACCCAGTGTTACGTAAACCCAGAGGAATGTTCCTACAGCTCCTGACTCCCTGAGGCGGAGGGATGTGTGCCCGCTCTCAAAAGAGCTCTAAATGTATGTGGGAAGTTTCTTCCATTTCATAACCAAACAGAATTATCTGAATGTGCAGACTGAACACACCGTCCAATCCTTCTAAGCTTCGATGGAAGAGCTAAGGCCCAAATGCTATCATGGTTCCATTAACAACCCTCCAGCCCGCCAGGTTGGAATTAATACTCTAAGAACCTGTCATCTGACCCAGAGTCAGTCGGCCTAAAATTCTATTTTAACCTCTGCCACACAATGTGACTCTTGGATTTCATAATCTCACACACAGAAACCCTGTCACAGTTTTCCCTTTGTGGATCATGGAACATATGCGAATGTGCGCTGATTTTATTCATACACAACAATGGCATTGCCCTTCATATACCTCTATTGTAAATAAAGCATTCAGATAAAATTTGTTCACCCAAAATATAAAAAGAGGCCATGGAGCCAAAATGAATGCTGCAAATAATTTTTTAAAATAGTAATCAATATGATTTTTGAGATGTAAACTCCGCTCAAAAGCATGTCAGATATATCACAGGTTCTGTGGTTTACAGGTAAATTCGTTCTATGTGTTGAAGTTGCTTTTCCTTCTACCTTGGCTAAGAAGAAGCATTAATTTGTTGAAGTATATTTCATTTGACTGTTGTTATGAGAAGCCCAATTATTATTTCCATGTAGAAGCTCACCAAAGAGAAATGATCTTGATTCAATTTCTCTCCATAGTTTTAGAGCCAAATTCCATTTTTCTGCCATGTGAATGGCTCACCAGCAACTTACCCTAACATGGCCCCCAAGGGAATGTATTTTCCTGTGTGTGTGTGTGTGTGTAAGGAGGGAGGCATGTGTGAGGCATGTGTAAGGGGAAGAGAGGCAGGGGCAAGGGAGACAGAAGGGGGAGGAGACATACAATTGTTTTCCTAATGGTTCAGAGTTGAAATTTCCAGCTGTCTTTTGTAAGCTGTCCTTTCTCACCACTCTGATCCATCCAGTCAGTCCCTTTTGCATTTGATTTATTTTCTCGTTCTTGTTTCTACTGCTTGACTCAGGTCTTAATGACTTTTGTCTGGGAGGTTAAAGTCAGTCCCAACATGATTTCTCAGATGCCAATTTCTTTCTCCCTCAATCCATCCTGCACATGGTGGCCTGAGGGCCCTGATGTCTGAAATACAGCTCTGAATCTGTTACTTCCTTGATCAAAAAAGCTTCAGTGACCTCATCAGGCCAGGCGGTAACTCTTAAGTATAAAGTGCTTCAAAATCTCCTCTGTATCTTCGTAAAATATACATTCCTAAGCTCCATCCAGAGGAATTCTGAGTCTTGGGTTGGACCCAGAAACTTTCATGAAAAGCCAGAAATCCAGTCACGTGATCTTCCAATCTCAGTAAACACAGAACAAACAGGCATCAAACAGTCATGCTGGGCATGCGTACGGTCTCAGGGATGGGCAGGCACCTTGCAAACAGACACAGCACAACCCAGATATGACACATGATGGGTATCTTGCACCTACTCTCCCCCAAACGGGACTACTCCAATTTTCCAAGGATATCCTGTGCCTTCCTGGCCCCAAGACTTGCAGGTTTACAGGGATCCTGTACCTGGGAGGCCCCCCTGTCTAGTCTCCACTATGAAATCCCACCTGTCTTCAAGACATTTCCATTCAGTTTAACAAGCCTGTGTGAGGCCTTACTATGCACGTGGTACTGAGCTTGGCCTGGAGGCATATGGAAAGTAACTTATTTCAGGTGAAGTCCCCTGGTTCCTGGGGCTTGAGGCAACCTCTCCTTTGTATAGTTAAACTGGCAGCTGTACATCACCTGTTTTGTGCCATGTGCATACTCCTATGTTCTGCTTTGCCAGACTAACGTTTCTCAAGTGCCCTGTGCACATCACATTCACGTACGGCTGTCCGGCAAAGCCACCGGTACAGTGCCCTCATGAATGTCTGCCCCACTCCCCCTCGTATCTCATTCCTCGGCTGGCCTACTAGTTTCAGGATAGTATTGAGATTAAAGATACCTTTTTTAGTTGAGAAGCAAGAGTTATCTCAGCTAACCAATAAATATAATTTTTAAAATGAGGAAATTTACTCTTTTATAATTTAATTGGAAAACGTATAAAATATTATCAAAAGGCTATATATTTTAAAAGACGCCTTCAAGAAGAATCCTGAGACCTACTTTTTAAACACTTGAGATGTCACAAAAACATTTTAGACAAATAATAGCCTTATTGCCTCATGGTGAATGATAAATGCATGGTGAACTATAAATGCATGAACTACATAAAATATTTTGAGATGTCGACGAACAGGGGTCAGATTTAAATTTTCATAAAATAGGAACTCAAATTGATTTCTCTTTTCTCTAGACTGCTACTGAGCGGGACTAGCTGACTGTCAGCAGACCCTCTGGGTTGGCATCATGCGTCGGCAGTGGCTCTGCCAGCGAACAGGAGACGGAGCACAGCACTTTCCACCAGACCTCCGTGGCTCTGGGCGTGAAAAGAATTTAGAAGCTGCTCTCTCACAGTCCCAGTGGAAGGCTTAAGCTTCTCAAGCAACAAGAGAACCACCAACACTAGGAAGAACGGCAAGTTACTATTCATTATACTAAAAGGTGAAATAGTCCTATGATAAATCTCCGTTGCATAACAAAACATACATTAACATAAAAGATGCTCTTGCCCTAGTGATTGGGGAGTAATAAAACTCTACTCATTTAGACAGAGGGACTTGATAGATGCTTTCAATAAGAACGTCATAGAATCCGCGAACACTCAAGGAAGCATCTTTCATTCTGGATCAGACACACTTTACATTTGAATTCTTCTTTTGCGATTTAACAACAGTTGTATAATAAGAAGATAATTTTAGCTCTGTGTTATTTTGACTATTAGTTTTAATTTATTGAGATTAAATGAAGACTTTCCATTTGTCACTGGGTTTTGCCCTTTGCTCCTTTTAAGTCTGTGTTGCTGAGCCCTGCAAAACAGTATGATGCTCCAACTTTTAAAGAGACTGGCTCAATTACCTGAGTATTGCTGGATTTCTTGGGCCTGGACAGAGGGACGCTAAGTGTCCAGGGACACCCAGACCCAGCAGAACTCTAACTTGCACATAGTAGGTGCTCCACGAAGGGAGAGGGAGAGAACGCCATCTAGGAAGGACCTCTTCCTTGGCAAAGACAAGTTTTCTTTTCTGGTAAAACAGCTCTACACACAAGTGACTGGCACTCACCACAACTTCTTGACGATCTTCTCCTCTTCATGAAGGTATTTCTGTCTCTCTTGCTCCACCAGGACACGCTGACGTTGCACGGGATCCTCCAGTCTCTTCATTGTTTCAATCACTTTGCCACTGATTTCCAGCTCAGCCTTCTTCATCATTGCCCTCAGCAGCTCCTGGTTCTGCAGCTGTCGAACAAAGAAAATCAAGCTCAATTGGTTCTGCCTTAGTGATACTGTGGGGAGTGCCTGGCCATCTTCAGAGGCAGGTTAAAATACTCAGCCCGCAGCTGATTCTTTCTTTCTTTATTTCAATAAAAAAAGCAAGGACCAAAGGCTGTATATAATATTACTTCGTCAGCCAACATCTGAATTTTAGCAGCCAACTGACAACCTGACTTTCATGTCTGAGCCTGCAAAAAATAAGGTCCTTTCTTTACTCTGAGCAATGCATCACGGACAATGGGCATAAACTCTCATTGACATGGTTTTCATAGGGACCGGCCAAGAGCACCAGGTTTGGATCCAAGCAGATTTTGGATCAAACTCTAAACCCTCTCCCTCACTACTTTCGATTCTGGGCCTATTACTCGGGTGATCTTGGTCTCTGTTTCCTTATCTCTAAGGAGGAAGATTCACTTCCTTTGGCAGGACTATTCTGAGGATTAAAGGAGATACTGCTTACTACAGAACAGGTAGTAAACAAATGTTGATTTGACTATGGACTATTTCAGGATATCTCTTGAAAGAGAATTATGTGCCTCTCGTTTATATGGGTCCATGTACCAAATACCCAGTAATCACAGACCATTAAAGCAGTGTTGATGTCGATGGTGGCAATGATTATCATTCCAGATGAACCCAAGGCTCCTGGCAGTTTACTTCTTTCCCTCAATTATAAGCAGGCTGCTTGCATGCATAAGACCACAATTTCCACACAATTTTCCATGTTTTCTAGAGCACTCTTGTTTCTCAATCCAGAGAGTATAGGCTGTCCAAGTTCGCATCCAGACTTCACAAAAATCTAGTTAAACACTTGAGTCCTATTTCCAAGAAGTTGTTAAGTGTTTCTCTGGGACAGGACATGCATATATGTCAAGTGAATTCATTTAATCAGCCTCAAAAATAGTAATTATCTTATACCTAAAGTTCCCCAGAAATTTCATTTAGCTGATACTGTCGCCCCTGTTTTCTGGCCCTGTGGACTGTTCTATGACTCCTGTATATCATCTCATCAGAGTGATGGTGTCTTTGTCAACTGTCCATTATCTGCAAATTGAGGGAAATACCATCTGGATCACCACCTGCTTGAAACCTCCTGGCTTTGACTGCCTCTAAATCAAGAGGAAGCATTTCAACGTGAGCCCTAGGCAGAGCCCCCATCCTGCTGAGCCATAGGCACAGCACCCTGACCAACTGGCCACCCAGAGAGAGGCTGCTTGGGTTCAACTTCTAGTTTTACCTCTTAGTGGCAGTGTGACTGTGGCCAAGTTATCAACCTCTCTGTGTCCATTTATTTAAAAAGTAGCGATAGTTCATATTTCATAGGCCGGTTATGTAGAGTCAGCGAGGCAATACGGTGCTTACAGCAGTGGCTGGCACAACCCCAGCTCTCGGTATGTACCAGTTATTGTTATCAGGGAGCATAACTCTGGGGCAGGGCTGGTGGTTTTGTCTGGGAGGGAACCAGATAACAATGTGCTACTCTTGGGTTACCTCCTCTATATGACTCATGGTCATGCTCTCATACTGCTTTTTACTGTGGTCTTAAAAATAGTCAGTATATTGCTGAAAGTTGCCACATTTGGAGACAATGCACAAAGGGTGACTTCCTCCTGTGCTCCCTGCAGCTCTGCCCACAAGGCACAGGGCGCAAAGGCCACTTCCAACATGCCAGCCTCCCCACACTGCACGTGGGGCAGGCTCTCTGCTCCAGCCACATGAACATCATTTCAGTTCTGACTGGCCAAGCTCCTTTCTGCTACAGGGACTTTGCACATGCTATTCCCTCCGCCTGGTTAACTTTTGTTCTCCACAGAGTCTCCAGGACACAGTGCCTGGCACATATCAGACATTCAATAAATACTAAGTGAATGCATGAATTGAGTTAAGCAGCAATGTCGGTAATAACAGGCAATAAAGATCTAAAAGCTCTTTCCTAGGTGGCAGAAATAGAGGGTGACCCCTGGGCTCAGCTCTGATGCCCTGCCTGCCTTGCTCTGACTGCAATGGTCGTTAAATACACAGCAACACTACCTACTGTCCAATGGTATACTCAAATTCAGTGCCATGTGTCAAATCCCACAGACCTATGTCCTCTGGGTCTGGGGAATAAATGGTAATAGGTATGTAAGGGGCAAATACGTAGATGATTAACTGTGTCTAAAAGTGGCTGATACCTGGGTCCACCCCCAAGAGATTCTGACTTAATTGGTCTGAGGTGCAGCCTAAGCAATGAGAATTTTTAAAACTCCTCAGGTGATTCTTGATGTGCCACCAAGGCTGAGCAACGTGGTCTAAGCAAAGGGCCCTTGAACAGGTAGTTGATGTCACTGTGCCGTGGGCTATGTGGTGCAGTCCTCTATACCTCTTGCCTAAATCTCACAGACAAGCTCCAATAAAGTTATGGTCCAGTTAGCAATGGGTAGATAGTAACACTGACTGTCAAGCTGGAAACTACTGAAAGGCTATTTAAAATTCTTAAAGCTGAAATTCGAAAGATTAGAAAAGTGAAGCCTAGAGAGGTGAAATGACTTATTCAGAGTCACTTGGGCAACTGCAGAGCAGAATCAGGATGGAAACTGGGTCTTTTGAATTCACCCCAGTAATCTTTCAACCACCATCTGTTAGGTAGAGAGCACGGGTAGCATGGCAGAGGGCATGTCTGCTGTATTCCAAGGCACAAGCACTGTTTCTGGCACACAGTAGGTATGCAGCACATATTTGCTCTATGAATGACTCTCAAAATGATGTTTCTGAGAAGCCTGCAGACATATCAGAACACAAATGAATGTAATATTCAAATTATTCAACTGATAATGAGACAGGATAGTAAGAAGCTGTTGCCTGGCAAGGGAATAGGGAAACTGAGTCAGACAGCTGAATACAGTTGCTGGGCAACTAGCAGCCAGGTGCAGGTGGTCACCAGGGCAGAAGGCCCCTAGTGCCTGGCAGAGGGCAAGACTGGGAAAACAGAGACCTCACTCCCAGGGTAAACTTTCCACCCCTGACCTTTCCTTTCTGGAGATAACATCTAGGCCTCAGTTGTATTTCAGCTACAGGCCCAGAGAAGCAGCAAGACCAGGTGGGCGATGCCTGCATGAACTAGAAAGACTAAACGACCCCTGCCCTGACACTGACCAATCAGGGGAGACCACCACCCTGAAAGGGCACACCTGGAGAACCAATGAATATTCTACTGAAACCCTCCCTGGAGACCTCTCCTATGATTCCCATCTGCAAGAAAGAGATAAAAGCCTCAAGACAAAGGACTGAGTGTGCACTGTCCCTCGGGAAAGCAGCCCGTGCCATTCCTTTTCCTTCCTCCCCAACTTCTTTCTTCACAGGCACGAGTCTCCTGAACTCTAAGGCAATGGGCAGCTGGCAGCTCATCCCAGGCTAATCCCCTGAACCTGTCCCCAAGGCCCCCTTTCTCTGACTGCGCAGTGAGCTAAGGCAGCCCAGCCTATGCTCTATGCTAAGCGCCTCCTTGTTTCACTGCCCCAGCTTTCCTAAATGGATTCTCACAGTCACCTGGACTCATGCTGTGAAATCTTTCTTGCACGAAGAACCCACACACACACACTACAGATTGACCTCAGGCAGACCCGCTCAGGGCTAGGCCCCCATCTGGAAACAGTAACGTGGTCAGATCATATTCAAATTATTCCACTCAAAAAGGAGGGGAGGGAGAGACCCCACTGGAGTTTTAGGCTGCATAACCAGCCTTCCCAGAGAGAGGGGTTTATGGAATTTTCTCTACACGCTGGCTGGCACAAGGGCAACACTGAGTTAATCATGAAGGAACAAATGTGCACAGGTGGTCTTTCCACTCTCCTCTAGTCCTGTCGCACCCCCGCCCTGCCTTTCGTTCTTGCCATTGTCTCCAGGACTTCATCCCTGCAGTGTGTGATAAGGTGCTGAGGGCAGCATGTGGATCAACGCCCCTCTCTCAATGCTTCACATAAGTTACTCATCAGCACTTCAAGTCACTATGTTTATTTTGGCTTAGCAGAGATGTTTGTAAACAGTAAAATACAGATACTTATACGGACATGGACAACAGGGTGGAGAATGACTGGTGGAGGCAGGGGCTGGGCGGAGAGGGTAAAGGGGTTAAAATTAGGACAACTGTAACAGAATAACAATAAAATATTTAATTAAAAAACACAAATGCTCCTCAATTTACCAACAGGATTAGGTCCCCACAAATCCATATGATAAATTGGAATTATCATAAATTGAAAATGCACCTGGCCTATTGAACATCACACCTAGCCTAGCCTAGCTTATTGATACACCTAGCCTGTTGAACATCACAGCTTAGCCTAGCCTACCTTAAAGGTGCTTAGAACGCTCACACTAGTCCACGGTGGGGCAAAATCATGTCACACAGTGATTTTGTTGTAGAGAATCATTCACCCTCATGATCACGTGGCTGACTAGAAGCTGCCTGGCATCACGAGAGGATCGGACCACATATTGCTAGCCCAGAAAAGATAAAAATTCAAAATCTGAAGTGCAGTTTCTACTGAATTTGTATTGCTTGCACACCATTCTAAATCCAACCATTCCAAGTGGAGGACCTTCTGTAGAGCCATTTCAAGTGCCCAAGTCAATGAGTTTTCACAAATGTACATATCAAAGTAACCACTGTTAAAAACAGAGATAATATTTTTGTTACCCTAAAAAATTCATTTACGACTTTGCAATCAATCCCCAAAACCCCCAGCCAAAGAAACAACCATTCTGCTTTCTGTCCCTGAAGATTTAGTTACTGTTTCACAATGTCACGGAAATGGAATTATGCAGATGTAATTGTTTGAGTCTGCCTTCTTTCAGTAAGTATATTGTTTTTGAGATTCAGCCATGTTGGTTTAGTAGTTTTTTCTTTTTAATGCAGTGATATTTCATTGTATGGATAAATGCATTGCACGATCTTGTATACCGTATGTACTAAAATTTTTATATTTTTACTTATTAACTTGATTCTGGCGATTTTATTAAAATTCACTTATTTTTGGTAGCATTTTAGAAATAGATTCTATTTGATTTTATACAATCAGGTCATTTGTGAGTAAGACCAATGACTACTTTTTACTTTCCTATCTGTATGCTTTTACTTTCTTTTTCCAGCCTTATTGTGTGTGCTAGGGTCTTCAGTACAGTTTGCAGTGGGACAGCAGCCTCCCTTGGCCTTGTTCTCAATTTTATGGGGAACGTGCTTAGTGCTTTACCATTAACTGTAGGTTCTATAGTTTTTTTCCTTCTCCTTGAGTGTTGAGTGTTTTTATCATAGGTATTGAATTTTGTCTTGGCTTTCTTTTGTGCATTTATTGAAATATTATTTCCCTGTGTTATTCTGGTAATAAGATCAAATACATTGATTCATTTTTTTTCATATTAAAACAATCTCGCATTCCTGGGATAAAACCAAGGATAATATATCTTTTTTTGTTGGGAATTTGCTAAACATATTTTCTTGAGAGATATTGGTCTGTGGGTGTTTTTTTCTTATAATATAATTGATTGGCTTTGCTCCAAGGGCAATCCTAGCTTCAAAAAACAAGCTGGGAAGTGTCTTTTACTTTCTGAAAGAGTTTTTGTCTTTCAGTACTTTAAATTTGTCATTCCATTGTCTTCTGACTTAACTTTTGTCTCTGAAGAGAAGTCAGTGATAATTCTCGTTTATGTGTCCTTTCCACTCCTCTGGCTGCTTTGAAGATTGTTCTACTCCTGGTTTTTAGCAATTTTATTCCAATGTGTTTTAGCGTGGTTGCATTTGTGCTTGTCATTCTAGAGTTTACTGAGCTTTTTTGGTCTGTGGATTTACAGCGTTCATCAGATTTGGAGAAATATCCGCCATTACTTCTTCTAATGTTTTTCTCTTTTCCCTTAACCACTTAACATTTTTCCACAATTCGCTAAATTTTGGATTATTTTCCTCAGTCTTTTTTTCTTTGCACTTCAGTTCGGACAGTTTCTACTGTGTCATCATGT
>PVKM010031134.1:0-16953 GCA_004027735.1 Carollia perspicillata | reverse complement strand
TAAATATCACAATAAATAGACACAATGTATATTTACACAGTCATACAATGTTTGGTTTCCCAGTGCACATAAAAGTTATGTTTATACTATACTGTAGTCTCTTACATGTACAATAGCATTGTGTCTAAAAAACACGATGTACACAGGGGCTTCCAGGCAAGATGGAGGCATAGGTGGATACACTGTGCCTCCTTGCACAACCAAAGGAAGGACAACAATAAATTTAAAAACAAAAAACAACAAGAACGGCCAGAAAATTGAACTGTAAGAAAGTCTGACGACCAAGGAGCTAAAGAAGAAACATTCATCCAGACTGGTAGGAGGGGTGGAGACAGGCAGCCAGGGCAGAGGACAAGCACAGCAAGGTGGTGGCTAGAGCACCAGGCAAGGTGGCAGCTGACAGAGTGGGCAGTTCCACATTTGCGTGCAGATAAACTGGGAGGAACAACTGAGGAGTGAGACAGACCACACAACCCACGGTTCCAGAGTGGGAGAAATAAAGCATCAAAACCTCTAACTGATAAAACCTGTGGGGGTTGAGTCAATGGGAGAAACTCCCAGCCCCACAGGAGAGTTTGCTGGAGAGACCCACAGGGTCCTAGAACATACACAAACCCACCCACCTGGGAATCAGCACCAGAAGGGCCCATTTAGCTTATGAGTAGTACAGGAAGTGACTGAAAACCCTGCAGAGAGCTGAACAAGCAGCATTGTTCCCTCTTAGACCACTCCCCTACATACAGCACCACAATGCAGTGACTTAAGTTGGTCCACCCTGACAAATATCTAAGGCTCCACCCCTTACTACGTAACCAGTACTACAGACAAAAAAAAAATTGCCCAAATGAAAGAACAGATCAGAGCTCCAGAAAAAATACAACTAAGTGCTGAAGTGGTAGCCAACCTATCGGATGCACAATTCAAAACACTGGTAATCAGGATGCTCACAGAAATTGTTCAGTATGGTTGCAAAACAGAGGAAAAAATAAAGGCTCTGAAAAGTGAATTAAAGGAAAATGTACAGGGAAGAAAAAGTGAAGGGAAGGAAACCAGGACAAACATTAATGGTTTGGATCAGAAGGAAGAAATAAACATTTACACCAGGCAGATTAACTGCTTCCCAGATAAGGTCAAGTTAAAGAAGTTCATCATCACCAAGCTCTTATTATATGAAATGTTAAAAGGACTTATCTAAGAAAAGGAAGATAAAAAAATATGAACAGTAAAATGACAACAAACTCACAACTATCCACAACCAAACCTAAAAAAAAAAAAAGAATGAACTAAGCAAACAACTAGAACAGGAACAGAATCACAGAAATGGAGATCACACAGAAGGTTATCAATGGGGAAGGGGAGAGGAGAATGGGGGAAAAGGGAATAAGAAGCATAAATGGTAGATACAAAATAGACAGGAGGAGGTTAAGAATAGTATAGGAAATGTAGAAGCCAAAGAACTAATATGTACAACCCATGGACATGAACTAAGGTGGGGTAATGTGAGTGGGAGGGGGTGTGCAGGGTGGAGGAAAATGAGGGGGTGACAATTGGACAACTGCCATAACATAATCAATAAAATACATTAAAAAACAATGTACATTCCTTGATTTAAAATATTATATTTCTACAAAATGCTAACCATCATCTGGCCTTCAGCAATGATCTTTTTGCTGATGGAGGGTTTTACCTTAATGTTCACACAAATATATTGTCTGTGAAGTGAAATAATGTGAAGTACAATAAAATGAGGTGTGCCTATAGATATAAAAGTAGAGGTAGATAAAGACGTACACACAGATGTAGGTGCAGTTGTAGGGGAGGGAGGAGGAGAGAGAGATGGAGAGATTGATTGATTCTACTGACTGGATGCTTTACTCAAATCCTACAGATTTAAGTGTTAATCACCTTTAAAATTACCTTCATAGCAACAAGTAGAACAGTGTTTGCTCTGAGAAGCTCAAGAAAAGTGGATTTTGTTCACAATATCTGAAAAGCAGTCTACAGCACAAGACATATTTTTTCTCAGTTTCTACCATTGACTCATATAAACTCAACATGTTTTCAACATGAGAGTCAGAGTAATAATGTTAAGACGTGACATCAATCATGTTGGTCCACTCATGCTTCTCCAATGTCTTCCCACCTCACTCAGAATAAAAGCCACAGTCCTTACAATTATCTTCCACTTCCCACATGATCTGCCTCCTTGATGTTTCTCAAACCCACTAGCATTCTTCCTCCTCTGGGCTTTGCAGTTGCTATTTCCTCTTCCTGGAATGTTCTTCCCCCAAATTTCTACAAGCCTTATTCTTTCATCTCCATTTCTCTCCACAGTGCTCTCATCTTTTATCACAGTACATAATTTAGTTATGTAGTCAATGTGCAAGCTGTACATTGTTGTACATTGTGCTCTATCCCAAAGCCTAGAGCTGTGCCTGACACATGGAAGGCAAACAATAAATATTCTCTGAAAAAAAAAATGATTACTGAATCCCAGAAAAGATCTGGAGGTATGAAGGATACTGGCAGAATTCGAGTAAAACAGAAGATTACAGAAACAAAGCAGATAAAGTGGAGACAGAAAATATTAATTCTAAGGTTGTGTCAGTCGCACCAATGTGTAGTGAGTGATGTGCTTGGGTCAATACAGAATACCTACCCACATTTCAGGGGGCACAGAAACACATGATGCTGCTCAGAGAGAGGCACTGCAGAGGGGTGTGGGGCACACGGATCAGGAGACCTAGAATAAAATGAGGAGGAAGTGTTGGCTAAGCAGTACTCATGGGACAATGCCCCTTGTAATGAAGGCATGCATCTTTTGGAATTTTTTATTATGTTTTGTTGCTAAAAATAGAATTCATTGGCTCAGTAGAACTAGACAAACATGACTTAGTCAGCAAGAATGTGCCTCAGTCACCAAGATGTGTAGAGACTTGGGAATGACACAAAAGTAGAAATTTTAGAATTGGGACCTTCTTGTAACCACAAAAGTAATATGGCACTAGAATAGAGCTGAAAAACATGTGGCCCAGGGTTTGAGATTCAGATAAATAGGACTGTATTGAATGTGGGCAGCTGAGAATATATGGAGCATAGTACCTGGCTATTTTTTCTCCTGTGGCTGTTTGAGCCAGTGTGACTAAGCCAAGCAGCTAAGGACTGAGGTCATATCTCTCGCCTATGGCTCTGCATTGTGGTACTGAAGAACTCCAAGAGCAGCACGTGGGAGTCTGCTGAAGGACAGGCCATCAGTGCTAAGGCTGCAACTCAATCGAAGGCCTGTGCCATCAAAGAAAATGCACAAGTGGAGAGACACACAGAAAGTAAGTGGATCCCCTTGCCACAGTAAAGAAAGTGGTACATGAGGACAATAGAGAGAGCAGTAACTCGGCTCCCAGACCTTGCAGAGGCTTCTCCAAAGGAGGTGTTGTCAGGGCTGGGTTTTATAGGGTAAGCTGGAGTCTGCCTTTGGAGAAGAGGAGGAAGGCAGTCTACACAAGACAAAGAGCACATGCAAAGGCAAAATCTATGAGCAATTAGAAACTATCAAGAGACCAGTTGAGAAACTCAGGAGGAGGTGATTATGGGGAACAAGTAGGCTTTGCACACAGTTGGAGATGTAAAGGCCTCCTGTGTCAGGCTAAGGACTTTGGAGTTAATTCTGTACCTAACATTGCTTGTGTGCAAGCAAGCAGGCAAGATGATCTGATTGGTGTAGGAAGGGCTTTTCCCAATAGACCACATAACAAGCCCTGGTGTTTTTTAGTAGTAAAATCTGTGTTGCTTCAGCCACAGAACACTCTGCAGTCACATGCTGCCTTCCTTTATGGGAGGCCCCGAGGCAGACCACAGCTGCTCATCCACAGATACGTGCCAGCAACAGTCGCCATCCTGATCCATCTTTCACGATCCTCACTATCAATGGCCCTCAAGCTGGGGACCCTTAGCAAAACCATCCCCTGACACATCAACCAGACAATGTGGCCAAGGGATCCACAGAAAAACAAAACACGCTTCTGCTCATGGAACCTGTGATGGGTCCATCTGCCTGTTCACAGACTGCACATGAAAGTGGCAGGTGCGACAGAGCTGTGACCAAGGCTCCTACATAAATAGCATCCTATAGTCAGTGCTAAAAGAGAAATCCCTGGGATGCACAGCCTTGCACAAGAAGCATAATAAATTCACCAGATCTTACGCTATGAGCCGGAACATTATGCAGCAAAGGTCTCCATGTCCCTGGAAATTCAGTGCTGTCTAAGAAAAGGACAGTGGGTGATGAGTACATTATGATATGCAAACAGAGTCTGCTGCCAGACAACTCACCCATCAAGAAGATTAATGCAAAACTATGCAGCAAGCACATCAAGCAAGTCCTGGTGTGGGAGGGGTATTCCTATGTAATAATAACAAATGCTTGTGTGGGGCTTGCTGTACAACCCATACCATTCTTGGCACTTTGTACATATTTGCATCTACAACTAGGTCATTTAATTCTCACAGTGAGGTGGGAGCTACTATTATCCCCACTTTACAGATGAGGAAACTGAGGCATGGATAAATTAGTTGACTTGCCCAAGGTTGCACAGAGCCAGAATTGAAACCCAGCCTGGCAGTCTGTTTTTAGAGTTCATGGTCTAAGCTACCACAGCCACAGCAAGGGGAGAGACTTGCCTGAAAGCAGGAGACCTGAGTTTGAATTACAGTTATGCCAACTCTCCAGTTCCCAGTCTTTGGGACAGTTGCTGAATCTTTTGAATCTTGATTTTCCCAGAGGTGACATGAAAAATATTGGTAGTGTCTATCTCAGAAGGTCTTGAACCAATGGAGCGAGGGCCTGACACACCCTGAGCAGCAGATGTTTGCCAGTCCCAAACAGAGAAGCTGTACAAAAGGGTCCAGCCATAGCTGTTACTCTTATTTAAGACTTATACTTGCTGATCACTAGTCACTTCCCAAAGTGCCTCAGGGGACCCACTTGCCCTGGCCTCCCATCACTCTGGACCAAACCTCCTATATATCTACCTGCACAGCCACGACCAGTTCTTGGTGTCAATCTACAGATCCTGGGCCGTTTCTCGAGGGGTGGCTCCCCCAGGAAAGCCTGACAAGACTGACATTGGGAATGACAGTGCACCTGAGAGAGAGCCCATCACCACAGGTCTCTGAGACACCTTGTTCTGGTCACCAAGATGCTCTTGAGATTCAAAGGTTTAGCAGGGCTGGTTTATAAGAATGGGTCACACAACTTTGAAGTTAGCACAAAATCTTTTTTTCCTGACAGACAGAATTTCAAGACATTTTAGTATTTCAGCTTACAACCATTTCCACATTTAGAAACAATTTCCTATTTTCAAGTTCAGCAATATTTAGCAATTCTTATTGCCACCATGCTAGTTATTAGAGCTAAAGGATTGATTGGACATGGCCCTATCTTCAAGGAGTTTTTAATCTGTTAGGGAGATAAATTCACGACGAAGGTCAATTCCATGTTTAAGTGTTCTATGGTATTCTTAATGAAGTGCTGTAGGGAGTACTGTAGGGAATGGACAGTCAATGGCAGACCCCACTCCCTGATGGTAAGATAAAAAACCACCAAAGTTCAATGGCAAAAGCATGATGATACTAGAGCAAAGGAGCATGGGTGCCAGCCTGGACCAAACAGAAACATTGGTGAACACTTGTGAGATCCAGTCTGGGAACAAACTGGGAAAGTGTGGGCAGATGGGGAACCAGACAGTTCTGGTGGTATTTAGTTGCACTATATCACATGCAAGCAGCTGTGGAACGTATATACTCAGGGTGTGCAGCATATATAGATATACATGGTGTCTGATCCAGCTACTTCTTCCTGCTGGAGAGGCTCAGACTTACTCCTCCTGGTCCCAGAATTTTCACGAGGGCCCCTCTGAAATACTGCAGGTATCAAATCCACCTGCTCTGCAGAGCCAGACACAGCACCTCTGCCCGTATCATGCCGAGCTTACCCTGCCTCCACCAATTCCTGGTCCCCTGACGTCGGAGCCCCCTTTCCTTCCCAGGCTTGCCTTAGACTTGTGACATTACAGGTGTGAAAATGAAATGTCAAATTTCCCTCACTCTCTTTTAGAGAGAATGGTGAGACAAAATGATGATTTCCTCAGACTTAACGTCTCTCGCTTTTCAAAGGCCATTTCTAGCATGCTGAATTCATCATGCCTCCCTCCCTGGCCTTCACTGCCTTTTACGCATTTCCACATTTCAGCCAAAAGGTGTAAATTTGGGGTAAAATTCTGCAAGAAGACAAAGTAACTAATATTTTTTCAATCCCTAGTATGTGCATGAAATACACTAAGTATTTTCTGCCATTAAATCAGGGGTGTCAAACTCATTTTCACTGGGGGCCACATAAGCCTCACAATTGCCTTCAAAGGGGCAAATGTAATTTCAACTCCTTAACAGTTAAGGAGTAGTTACATTTACACAGTCCTAAAATTATTTCAGCCCTTCGAAGGCAACCATGAGGCTGATGTGGCCCCCCCAGTAAAAATGAGTTTGACACCCCAGCAGTAAATCCTTGCAATGTAAATAGGATGATGTAAGTTTCACAAAAGTGAGGGTCACAGAGGCTCCTTAACTTTCCCAGGATCACACAGCTCACATGCAAGACTCACACTAAAATAGTTGACTCCAAAGCATAGGTTGTTCCCATGATCATCCTCCGGGGACATGATACCTCATGAGCTAGCAGCACTGCATTCAGAATAAGGCCAGGATCAAAAAGATAATCCTTCCTTCAAGGCCCAGTTTAAGACTGTGGTTTAGGCAACTGAACTAATGTTGACTGTGATAAGAGAAATCCAGTTACCATCCCCAGTACTTGTGGATGACAAGAATGACAAGAATACTCTAGAACAGCAGTCAGGAAGCGTCAGCCTGTATACCATGTCTGGCTTGCTGCCACATCATGTAAACCAAGTTTTATCTCATGCTATGGTGGCAGAGGTGAGTAGTTGTGCCACAGACCTCATGGTTTGCAAACCTAAAATAGTCACTCTTTGTCCCTTTACAGAAAAAGCTTGCCAGCCCCTGAGTTGCAAACATGGCTCATCTTCCACTAAAGCAATGCGTGAAGCCAGAAGATGACAAAGAGGTGCGAGGGGGCAGGGCGATGAGAACCATCAACAAAAATGTATTGGACCTGTGAAGGTTAATTTCACATGTCAACCTGACTGGCCCAAGGGACCTAGTGGCACATTGTTTCTGGGTGTGTCTGGAAGAGACTGAATCAGTGGACTGAGTAAAGATCCATCTCACCAAAGCAGACAGGCATCATGCAATCAGTTGAGGGCCAGAATAGAACAAAAAGGCAGAGGAAGGGCAGATTCTCTCTCTGCTTGAGCCGGAACATGCCGTATTCTCTTGCCCTCAGACATCAGAGTTCCTGGTACTTGGGCCTTCGGACTCAAATCAAATTGTATTAGCTGCTTCCCTGGTTCTTCAGCTTGTAGGTGGGAGATAATGGGACTTCTTGGCCTCTCTGACCATGTGAGACAATTCCTACAACAAATCTCCTCTTATGGGTATATCTACATACATCTTATTGGTTCTGCTTCTCTGCAGAACCCTAACAAAGCACTTTTTGTATGTGGCCAGCATGATAGCCACTGTCCTCCAGCAGGGGACAAGCAAGAGAGAGACTCACTCACTCAACAAGTACTTACTGAGCGCCTGAGCACCTACTATGCACCAGGCAGTGGAGCAGGTGCTGGTTAGATGGTGATCAACATAAAGTGCATAGTTTAGAGAGATACATACCTCATAATCTCTGCTTCAGAGAATTTACAACTCCGTGGGGAATACAGATTACAGCAGCACAGTGTAAATAGGGCAGTAAGAGGGTCTGAAGACCCCAGGTTGCCAGAGGAGGTGGGAGACAGAAGGCTTCCTGGGGTGACACCTGAATGGAGTGTTGAAGTATGGTCTGCCAAAGGAAGAAGGGGAGGGAAGGTGTGCCCGGCAGAGGGAAGAGGCTGTGTGAAAGTCCTGACATAGCGCAGCACTTAGCATGTCAAACCAACATCAAGGAGATGTCCTGTGGCTGCAGCCCAGGGCATGAGAAGGGGGACAGTGGAGGAGGAAGCTGCAATATTGTGGGCTAGGTGGTAGGTTATGCAGAAAGGTTCCAGTGGTTCAATCCTCACCATATCAATCCAAGTACAAACCCTGCCTGCAGGATCATAGTCAGTGCTTCCATACCCAGCTCTCAGAGTCATCATGAGGGCCCAAATGTATTTATATACTTAGGACAGTATATGCACGTAAGTGCACAGAAAATTCTTTTATAGTACTTAGCACAGTCTGATACATCAAAGCACCACCTAGTCACTTTTATTGTTAATACTATTATATAAGGACTGATCAGAAAGGTCTGGCAAACTAACCGCTCTTCATATATTGCAACATTCAGCCTCCATGGATGCTTTAGCTGATGAAGAGGAAAGTATCAAAAAAACAGTAGCCAGATGAAATGTATCAATATAGGCTGTAGTCAGAATGTGTACCACTTCAGAGAGCAGGCTGAGCTCAATCCAGGCACCACCCTTTCCTGGCTGTGTGACCTGAGAGAGGTTACCTAATCTCTCTGTGTCTTCGTCTCTCGACCTGTAAATTTGGGATGATAAACACAACCAGAGATCTCCTAAAATGGTTGTGAGAATTAGATGAGATGAATACATAAAGCACCCAGCATAAAGGTTGTCATGGAGCAAGTAATCAATAAATGTTAGCTACCAACTTATCTTCAAAGCCATCATTACTTGAGTAAAAGAAGAATGTTTTTTTCCCTCATTCTCTAGGAAGCCCCAATAAAGAATCAAGGGCTTTTATTCATTTGGCAAAATCACTTTACAGTCTAGACATTTCTAGTAAAAGCGGAGAAAAATATTCATGAGTGGGAGGCAAGCACAATCCTGAAACTTCTAAATTCCTTTCCAACTATAAAAATGTTGTCCATCATCTTTACTGGAAACTCCACCAGGTTGGGAACCAAACACTTCCTAGTCTGCATTTTGCACTCAGAAGGGAGTGGTAGGGTCAGGACAAGAGCCTGTGGGGAAAAGACTGGGACAGAAAAAAGCCCCACTTGTATTTTCTGCCTTCACACTCCCCATTGTTTCCAACAACTTGTAAATATCTGGTCCTGAGGCTCATGGGGAATTGCCCATAGGTGGGTCCTCTCATTATCCAGGAGTGGAGGCAATCAGATTACTGTTTGCTCCTTGGAAGAGTATAATCCAGCCTGAACTTAAAGCACCAACAGCTAAATAGGTGCTTATTTAAATATCAATCTAAAATCAAGGTTTCTTTTTGAAACCCTTCCACTAGGAGGGCAGTGGTGGTGGAGCAGAGGGATAAAGCCTTGAGAAGTACCAGTTCTGAACACGGACATCTCAAGGAGACTTTACAGATTTCAGTGCATGATGAATGGAAACTGATTCTGAGAAGCAAACAAAGGATAAAATGCCAAGACTGCCTGCCATTCAATGGGCCCCTCATGAGTATGAAGATGCCTGGTCCTCCCTGCTTCTGTTAGCAAGGGACTCCTTACCAAGCATAGAAGCTGGGGCTGGAGCCTACAGAGATGACTGCCTAGTAAGTGAGGAATGGAAGAAGACATGAGAGGAATCACCGATTTGTGACATACATGCACATGTGCATGCACAGGGCAATGCAGGCGTGCACACTCTCAGAAACACCCACACCCACGTACATGCACAACCCTACACCAGGCATGGGTAAAAGGAAATGAGTCTTGGCGGAGAAGGTCCCAGCAGGATTGCCTTGGCTCCTGGGAATTTTCTCCTGCCTGAGGAAACCTAGCATTCTGATTCTTGCTGCCCAAGTCTACTGATGCCAGGTGAGAATAAATGACCCTTTCATGGTTTGACCTGACACAGACCTGAACCTAGGATCACAAAGTCAAATCTCTATAGGAGCTCATGGGCTGGAGGTCTACAATAGAGAGTGGTGGGGACTGTGGCAAACTAGAGAGCCCTCTAACTGTCTAAAGGACTGCCACCAATCAGCACCAGTGGACTGTGACTGGATTAGAATGTGGACCCAGTGTTGTTCCATATTTTGATTTTTTTTTTTAAGAATCCATAAATCCAGATTTGTATGTATAATCAAAATATTAGCTCCTGATTCAAAACTGTCTTAAACTCCACTGCGCCAAACACATCAAATCTCACCTCTGGTGTAACAATGTCCCTTCACTCCACTGAGAACAGCAGGACCTGGAGGTCCCTCTCAGGACAACTTTTACAATAGAGGAAACAGGGAGCCAGTCAGGGGGTACAGTTTTGGGTGTCGAGTTGAGCTCCATAGGTAGCTCACTCTCAGGATGGGCAGGCCCTGTTCCACTCCACACCTGCTCTGCAAAATGTCCAAAGTGTGTCCCAAGCAACATCCTGGCTTTTCAGCTGGTGGGATCCCCACCATGAATTCTGACCCCCCAGGAGCTGGTCTTCTGATCAGTGTGTTTGCTGAAGAAACAAGATAAATGGAGAGAAAAAGAGAGAGAGAGGTAACACAGCCACTCCCCACCCAGGTCCTCCAGACCAGTCTGACCTCCCTGGGAGGTGCCTTCCCACTCAAGCACAGAGTGGGGCTATGACAATATAAAAAAAAATACCTGCCAGGGTATGACCCATAAAATACATATATTGTATGACTACTTCTGTGTTGACTTAGACATCCATGGGCAAGAAAAGACAGAAAGGCGCAGTTTTGGGTATGAGAGAAAGTACGGGCCTCAGAAACCCAGCTGTGCTTCCTGCATGGCATGCAACTCGTCCCTTCGCCTCCTTCTGTTTCCTCCCTGTGAAGTGGGAAGGCTGGGCCTTAAGCTTTAAATTCCTCATCTCCATTGTGAGCTCCACAGTGACACAGATGTGACCCTATTTGTCCATGTACCCACTGCTAAATATAGTGCCAAAGCCACAGTGCCTGTAAAGGAGCTAGTCTTCCAGGCACCCTAAGAGACCAAAGAGCACCAGCCAACATGAATCTGAGTGGCAGCTTTGTCACTGCCTAGTGGTGTGACCCTGGTCTGTGACTTTACCTCTCTGAGTTCCTATTTCCCCTGAGAAGTATTTATCAAGCATTTGCAATATGCCAGGCATTGCTCAGTACTCAAACACAGAGAGAGCAGCAGGCACCATTGTCCCACACCCAGGACACCCATGCTCAAAAGCATACAGGATTCCGAGTCAGAGGCTCTGCAGACTGGCTGTGCCCACCTGGTGACATAGTGCACCTCCCAGATTCTTACTTTGCTCATCTTTAAGGTAATGGTATGAGGACGGAATGGGGAAATGCAGGTGGAAGCTCATTATACTGCTGCTATCTGCAACAAGTTTCCTTTTAAGTGTCAGCTTTTAAATCTCCACCCCTAAATATGAGCTCAGGTACTGAGCCCTAAATATGAAGCCCTAAATATGAGCCCTAAATATGAAGTCAGGTACTTGTCTTCTTCATCACTGTGTTCCTGGTGCCTACTACATAACAAATGTACTTAATAAGTATTCCTTGATTAAAAATGATACATGTGCATAGATGATTAATAGATGTAACAATAGATGATAGGTAACTAAAATAAAGTGACAGAAGAGTGAGTAGGAAAGAGAGAGACCGACAGAACTGTCACCAGCTAAACCCATCTATTATCTCTTCTCTCTGGACACAAACCTAGAAGTCTGGTCACAGTCTGCCAGGCTCTTCTGGCTGCCAATAGGTGAAATTTGTACACAAGCTATAGCCCGCTCACTTGCCCCTGGATGGGCACACTTCTTCTGTGATTCATTCTGCACTGAGTGGTCACTTGTATGTCACTCTAAGGAGTCTAATGTCAACGCATGGACCCTGGGTCCCAGGAGCTGGGGTGGGCCCCTTCATCTCACCACGTCCTCACAGCCCTGGGAGGTGGGCCCACCCACAGCACAAGAGACCGAGGGCCTGGCTGGTTGACTGAACTCCCCAAGACCACACAGCTATTAAGTGATGATGCCTATTTTTGAACCGTGCCCATTGATCCAAGTCCAGAGATCTCATCCCCATAACCCTGACATGCTACTCTTCCTGGTACCACTTTCTGACCACATTAACACAACACACCAATTAACCAATTAACACACCAATCAATCACCAGTCTAGTAACTTAGCTTTGAGCCAAGACTTCTCCCATGGAAATGGGCACTGGCCAAGTAAGCCATGACCCAGTCACTTCCAGCTCCTGCTCCCAGCACCACATACTTGGCAAAGTACCTAGTTTTGTCTGAGTTGACCACTGATTGGACTGGAATGGGGCACCTGACTCAAAGAAGATCTGTAGACTGGCTAACAAGTGCCATGAGGCTTGCTGTAGAGGGCTGTGCCCACTAGGAGGTGAGAGTGACATTATCTAGGTAAGCCAATGAGAATGCTCTCTTTGGGCCAGTCCCCACAAATTCACAGAAATGAATAGAAGCCAAGAGCCCAGGCGAGGCCTGAAAGGAACATGCAATTTCTCACAGCCTTTGGCAGAGGATGTGTTCCATTCTGAAGTGTGGAATCAACACCCATTGAATTGCTCTGGTCAAAACAATGAGAGCACTTTTATATTAGCATCTGATTCAGAACCTGGGCCCTGAGCTCTGATCTCAGCTCTAGTCCCCTCTGGCTTGGCCCCTTGTTTCAGAGACATTAGGGAATCAGCATTTTCAGCCCTGGCTCAGCTCTAACTGGCAACCAGCCCCTCATCATTGGGTCTTCACAATATGATTCCTTTAGAACTGGCTTCTCAGCAGTGTCTCTGAATTTTTATAATGCCTTGGCCCACTGAACAGAAGCACCGTTTAGAATAAATGTGGTAGGACAGAATTTCATATCAGGATTTGTTTCCTCTTCACAAAACAAAAGCGTGCTTCCAAGGTTCAAATCATAACTTTTAATAAGGCTACAGCCTCTGGAAGGCCAATGGCTGTGGCCTTGCTTCCTGCTATTTCACAAAACGTTTCATGTGGACAGCTCTGCCACCCTCTAACAGCCATGAGTACTCAAAATGGTGCTGTGCCACTGTCCCAGCCGTTTACTCTTCCCCTCTTCCATCTATTCCTTTTAAGCTGTTTCTCTTGTTCTATGTCGAGGCTTTTCTCTGGGTAAAGAAGACAGCTGGCAGGATCAGAAGGTGGCCTTTCGCAAGGTTACTCTTACGTCAAATGATACTGCAGCAAGTTCGGGCATACAGCACTGAGTGGAATTATTTTCTGATCTCTTGTTCTTCCATAGAAAAGTGCTTTCACCAAGATCTACATTCATGGCCACATATGGCAGGGTGCAAAAAGGACCTTCTAAATCAAGAATCATCACTCCTGGGGGCATTGCTCTCTTTCATGTTCCTACCATCAAGCCAGCACTAATCTGAGTTCCAAGCTTGTGTCACTGTGCCATCCCTACTCTGGGGGGCAGTCAACACTGGGTATCCTATAGAACGCAGCCGAAGATGTGTGCCAAGTTGGCACAGGCAATGGTGATATTTCCAAACACTGGCTGGCAGAGGGAGAGTGATGACAGGACTAGGAGGGAAATACACACACACACGTGTGTGCACACAAAGCCTGTGTCCAGATCCCAGCCTGGATGCAAAGCAGTGTATGATCCTTAGCTTTTTAGAGCCTCTGCTTCCTCGTCTATGAAATGGGATTGCATTGCAAGTGTTAAAAGGAAAATGCACTGGTGAAAGGTGCCTATGCCACAAGGGAACAGTGCCCTTGTCGCCCTCCTCTCCTCCAGCAGTTCTGCACATCATCCAGTCCAGATCACCAGCTGGGCTCAGGAGCTGAGTCTCACTGCTTATGGGCAACTCCCTTCAATGTCCCAACATGTCCCCAACAGAATTCATCACCTCCCCCCCCAACACCTGCTCATCCTTCTGTGTTCCCTGTATCACTGATGTGTGATACTACCCAGTCACCCGAGCCAGAAGTCAGGCTGAACACTGCACTCTCCTTCACCAAGTCCTTTAGAACCTGCTTCCTTAAATTCATCTGCTTCTTTCCATCTCTGCTTCTGAACCCTAATCCTGTGCAGACCATTACCTGTGCTGGTTTTCTCACTGCTCTTCCTGAACATTGTCATGCCCATGTCTAATCTGTTCTCCAATCACATGGCTAGAACAATTTTTCTGAACATTCTAATCTGAGCAAGTCACTCAATCCCTTGCTTAGAAACATTCAGTAGTTCACCATTGCTTTTAACATAAAAGACAATCTGCTTACATCCCTGGCTTCCAGCTCTGGAAACCCTTCACCGACCCATGCCCTTACTCCTCCTGCAGGCATACTTCTGCCCCTCCCTTGCTTTTGAGACCAGGCACAGTGACTTTCCTTCTGTCTCCTGCATGCCCCCTTCAGAGCTCTGCACATGCTCCTTCCTGCTGCTGCAATACCCCACATCTTTCCCCAACCCAGCCACACTCCCTCCCCACCCGGCTAACATCTCATCTTTATGATATTTAGCTTAGTGTCTGTCCTGCCCATGCTCAGTGCCTGGTGTTTCATCATTCTGTTAAACACACAAATAATTTGATGCTCAAAATTTTGCCCAGAGATGGCAGGAAAATGTCCACTGCAGGCACCCTGAGGGTCCTGGCTAGGTTCCCTTTGCCAACCCTGTCCTCAATCTGTTTGAAGCTGCTGAGAGGAGACTTGGGGGACAGCCATTGGAAGAGACTTCCTACCTCCTGGGCTGCCTTCCACCTGAGAAGCAGTTGAGCAAAAAACAGAGAGGCCTAGAAATCTCCAGTTGTTGCAACTTTCCCAAAGGCAGTTTCTCCCATAATTCCAGGGCTCCAGGTGACCTTGCCTGAGGTCAGAGCAGCCTTCTTACCAGGCAGCCTGCCAGCAGAGCCAGCCTGCGCTGAGATGGACGTGCTGTGGCAGCCAAGGGAGCAGGGTGCGGAAGAGACCAAGGCAGGTAAGTGAGCCCAGTTCTTCAACTTCCACACACCTGCCCTGCCTCCTGGCACTTGGGTGTCTGTCCCTGTCCTGAACATGCATTTGAGGACCAGCAGACTGGAGTCCTTCTCTGAGTTTGGCCCTGCCCCTCTGGTTGGTATGTTCACAGCCTGCTTTCTTTCTGGCTTTTGCTTGAGGTAAATCCTTCAGCAGATGCCTGTGGCAGCCTTGCTCCTGGCATCCTCCCCAAGGGAGCTGGTCTCACAAGTGATGGCACCTCTAAAGTCACCGAGATGAGCTCACTTGTCCTGCTCTTCATGGAACTCCTGGCCCACTCCCCTCACCTGCACCCCCTCTCCACTGGGATCTTCCAAAGGACCACAGTGATTATGAGTGTGGACTCTCAAGTTAGACTGATGTGAACCCGCTTTCCTTTGTTGTAAAGTGGTAAGATACTATCTACCTCAGGGTCTCACTATGAGGATTAAATTCATACACATACAGTGTGTGTAGTTGGTACATGGCAACCATTCACCAATAGTACAATTAGGTAAGAACTGTCATGCCAATGGAGCATGATAGTGCTGCTAGAACAGGGGACAGAGCATAGGAGTCCCTCCTTACCCACAAGGGATATGGTCCAAGACCATCATGCATGTCTGAAATCAATGACAGCACTGAACTCTCTGTATACTATGTTCTTCTCTATGCCTACATACCTCTGATAAAGCCTAATTTATATATTAGACAATTTCACAGAAGAATCATAGGGCTCAGCAGCTATCAGCATACAATTTTTTCTTTCGTTATTAAGTAGAGAACTTCCACATTTTCACATAAAGGAAACACTCTATGGCTTCTCTTTGGCATGTCTGAACTGTCAGCATTACTGTTTTTGTGCTTTGGGGGCCATTATCAAGTCAGATAAGATGACTTGAACACAAGCACTAAGATACCACTATTGTCCATCTGCTAATTAAGACTGCGACTAAATGACTAGAGGATGGGGAGTGGGTACAGAGCGGAGATGCTGGACACAAGGGTGGTTCTTGTTCTAAGCAGAATGGAATGGGATAGCATGAAATTTCATCACACTACTAAGAACTGCACACAATTTAAAATTTATAAATTGTTTATCTCTGGGATTTTCTATTGAACATTTCAGATCATGGTTGACTGCAGGTAACTGAAACCCTGAAGAGCAAAACTGCAGAGAAGGGGGAACTACTGTAGGCACTTAAATATTTATTGAATGAATGAGTGATCTTTGCCTTTTGTTTGAAGTCAGATATTAGAGAGCAGGCTCACAGTAACTGGTTCCCTTCACCCTCTCAGCTCAGTTTCTGTGTCAAGCAGATGTGGACAAACTGTTCCACCAACACTTGCAACTCTTGGAGGGGCTCATGGAGACCCCAAACCCTTCCTAGTTGATCTACCAGTCAGTTTAGATGGAGGCTGCAATGCCTAGGATGATGCTATCCAGTAGGGTGGCCAACAGCCACATGCAACTTTTAAAATTTCAGTGGTGACTAGCAGCCAACATTTTGGGCAGTACAAACAGAGCACATCTCCATCATCAGAGAGAACTCTGCTGAGCAGGGTTGGGGCAGGGTCATCTGCACTAGATGGCAGCTAAACATCTGAGTGGGGTGATGCATGGTCATAACCTGCTTGATTTTATGAACAAGATGTGGCTGCAAGAAAGCCACCAGGTGAATCCTGCAGGCCCTGGTTTCCCCAGGACCTGAACCTCACCCAGCCTACCTGCGCTCTGGCCTGGCTCTCTCCGATGCTGGTGTCTTGCCTGGAGACTAGTCTGCATGCATTTGTTCACCTTGACAAGCCATAACTCCCTCCCCTATCTGGCTTTGGCCACTTGGAGCTCTGCTCAAAGGAGATTCTGAAGTTCTGTCTATGACTCTGCACCACTCCTACAGTCCCCTCCCAATTCCCTACACTATCCAAAGTATTTTTT
>PVKM010031133.1:0-16945 GCA_004027735.1 Carollia perspicillata | reverse complement strand
GGAAAATGCACAGGGAACCAGTAGGGATGGGAAGAAAACTGGGACTCAAATCAATGGAGTGGACCAGAAGGAAGAAACAAACAACCAAATGGAAAAGAATGAAGAAACAAGAATTCAAAAAAATGAGGAGAGGCTTAGGAACCTCCAGGACATCTTTAAACATTCCAACATCCAAATTAGGGGTACCAGAAGGGGAAGAGGAAGAGCAACAAGTGGAAAACTTATTTGAACAAATAGTAAAGGAGAACTTCTCCAATCTGGCAAAGGAAATAGACTTCCAGGAAGTCCAGGAAGCTCAGAGAGTCCCAAAGAAGTTGGATCCAAGGAGGAACACACCAAGGCACATCATAATTACATTAGCCAAGATTAAAATGAAGGAGAGAATTCTAGAAGCAGCAAGAGATAAGGGGATAGTCACCTACAAAGGAATTCCCATCAGACTGTCAGCTGATTTCTCAAGAGACCTAACAGGCAAGAAGGGGCTGGAAAGAAGTATTTCAAGTCATGAAAGGCAAGGACCTACATCCAAGACTGCTCTGTCCAGCAAAAGTTTCATTTAGAATGGAAGGGCAGATAAAGCACTTCTCAGATAAGGTCAAGTTCAGGGAGCTCATCATCACCAAGCCCTTACTATATGAAATGTTAAAGGGACATATCTAAGAAAAAGAAGATAAAGATATGAATAGTAAAAGGACAGCAAATTCACAGTTATTAACATCCACACCTACAACAAAAGCAGAATAAACAGTCACCTAAAACAGGAGCAGAGCCACAGAAATGGAGATCACATGGAAGGTTAGCAACAGGGGAGTGGGAGGAGGAGTGGGGAGAAGGTACAGGGAATGAGTAGCATAGACGGTGGGGAGAAAACAGACAGGGAGAGGGCAAGAGTAGTGTGGGAAATGTAGAAGCTAAAGAACTTATGACACATGGACATGAACTAAAGCGGGGGAGTATGGTGGGAGGGGGTGTTCAGGGTGGAGGGGAATGAAGGGGGGAAATGGGAGAACTGTAATGGCATAATCAATAAAGTATTAAAAGAAAAGAATTCTAGCTTATACAAAGTTAAGATATAAACAACCTCAGTATACATTTTATTGCCATAAATTTTAAAACTGCTAAGATAATTCCATTAGTAGTCACATTGTAATGACACTTCTGATGAAATAGACGTGCTATAATGCTAACTATGAAACACAAAGACTTGCATTATTAATTTTAAGAATATTATAAGCGACCAGGTTTTGCAAAAGCCTGCATCTCTGTTTCATCTCTCAAGTAAAAAAAAAAATCTTAGGAAACCCTGTATTCTCTTGAACTTATTTTTTAGTTACTGTTTTCGCACTTCTTGCCAATGCAGAGAGTAGACTGATCTTTCCCAAAAGTGCTGCAGAGGAAGGAAAGAGAAGAGACCAGCATCTGAATGTAATCTGATCCCAGTTGCTATAATCTGACATCACGTTTTTGGTGTCTGCAAAGCTTTCTCTTCTCCCCAAATGTTGACCACTGACTTGCCCCCAAACACACACCCTGGAAGACCTCTGCAGGAGAGCGGCCACTTTTATGAGCAGGAAAGATCATCATGAATTGCTGTGCTCTTCGGATATTTTCAGACATCACTGATGAGAACAGAAATTGGGACAAACTTTCAAAAAGTAGTTTTCAGATTCCTTTAAAATTTTGCATGGTGTTTGATTTAATAACTTCACTACTGAAAACGTATTGTAAAGAATTAATCATGGATGTGCATACTAATTTGTCTTTGTAGCACTAGTTAAAATAAAACTATTGGCAATAACTTAAATGTCCAGAATTAGTGGTATGGTTAAAAAAAACACATTGTATATAGCTGAACAAGAAAATTTCTATTCAACCTTAAAATTTATGCTATATGAAAAATTTAATGAAATAGAAAGGTGTTCATTATGAATTATTAAGAGAAAAATATTGCTCCCAAGATATTGCTGCTCTTCTATACCACAAAAAATATTGTTTTGACTCCCATTGACACCAGCTTGCTGATATTTTTAACAGCTGGTTATCGACAGACCAACAACGAAATTTAATATATACATAATTGTATTATTTAAATTATATGATTTACATTGCTATTTATAATTATATTGCTGTGTTTATACACTATTTATGTAATTATTTGTTCATATAGAAATAATTGGATGCTCTGCATTATAGTTCCCATGAATTCCCACTGAGGAGATCAAATGAACCTGGGGTCATGCAGAAAATAAGGAAATAACAATAGCCACCATCTGTTCTTACCACGTGCCAGACGTGTTTTTCTACAAGTAGAGCACTCAGAACTGTGCCTAAAAAAGAGTAAATGCTATATAAACACCTGATATTGCTACTCTTGCCTATTTATTTTTGGGATATTGACTGTTTTGTTATTACTATCATAAAGCACCTGTTCTTCCATCAGCCATATCTTCACATACTTCCCTACTAGTAGGATATTTCACATAAAGCCTCCAGTGCCTATAAAAATATCCCACTATTATTCTAAATAAACACTGTGGTCAAGGACATGGACCTTGAGGACCATGTATACAGATATACTGGGTGCAAAGCTAGCTGCACTGTTAACGACAGGCTGTGTGGACATATTAGTCAGGAGAGTCTGAGTTACAAGCGGCAGAAAATCAACAGATGAACAAAGAATCCAAAGAGGAACTGACTGCGTCATGTCCCTGGGAAGTTAAAGGTTAAATCAAACTCACACACAGCTGCACTAGGGACTCAAGGGTTTTCCATTTCCCCTTGCCCTCCTTCCTCTCACTGCTGGACTCTGTCTCTCTGTGTATTTGTCTGTGCTCGGCTCTCGCACGTCACATGGGGTGAGAAAACGATGGCCATTTCCTACAACCCCCTTTCTTAAAGCTTTGGTGGGGCCGTGGGAAGGCAAAGGAGAGAGCTCTGAATGGTTCAGCCAGATCACAAACACAACCCTAGATCTGTCACCTTAGGAGGAACGGGGTCCCCTGATGAGCCCGCTGAGGTCAAACGGTCAGGCATGCTGTTTAGACATTCTGCCAGACTCACATGATGCATTTGGACACTGTTTTCTATCATCCTGTTTTCTTAGCCATAAATGTGAAACACCCCCTCAGTAGGGTGGTAGTGGTGATGACATGACATTATGTTGGGAAAAGATGTGATGTAGGACCTAAGTGAAAAGTAACTATTAACATTAATTATAATAATAAAATAAAAACGAAGAATGTTATACGGTAGAAAAAGAAGGAACCTTCTTATTTTGATCCATAGTGGTATGTTTTGCCCGTCTTGTTAACCCACCCCATGTCCCCAAGGAAAGGGGACACTTAAAGAGCAGGGACCCGTGACTTTTCCGCTTCATGTTTCCATGGCAACAGCTATCACAGAGAAAGGAAAGAAACCAACATATATGAAGCACTATGCATTTTATTAGAAACCTTGACATATGATCTATTTCAGGTACCAAATACAGCAACTTGCTCAGAGCAGTCGCTTGATAACTGTTTGATTAAGAAGTCCAATAAATACAAATTGATGTTATATATTTAGCATAAGGTAACTTCGTTGCCCCTCAAAAGAAACTTAAAAGTTCAGTTCAAGACAAAATAGAATACATTGTATTATACTATAAGTAATAGCAGCTCTTTGATATTTAACATTTGGAACAAAAACACTTTTATAAGGTTTCCTTGCTTAAACTCTTTTGAAATAAAGTTTTTGTTCTATGGACAGTATAATCTGGGCCAGCTGGGGTTTCGAATTTTAGAATCTTATGTTTACCATTACAGTTTCATTCAGTACATTGCACTTAGGAATATACTAAGGTCTCTATTAGGCCTGGGTATTAATAGCAATAATATTAGTATTGATTCTGAAAATCAATCAAATTGAACAAAATAAGTTGGGTTGCTGAAATGGAAAATTCCAGACTCATCACTGCAGTGAAACTGTGTACGCATTTCCTGAACCACTTCACTCTCATCTTGGAGAGCTGTAGACCAGTCCGTCTGTGTTTCCGCCCTTCTTATCGGGAACCCTGAGGCTCTTCTCTCTTCCGATATTAGGGAATTTTCCCATGCTTGGGAGCCCACAAGTCCAAGGATATTTTCATACAGAAACAGCACAGATGAAGCTGACTTTAAACACGTTTTATGCTGGTTCCAATATCTGAGAGCAAGTCACAAACGCAGAAGTGATGGCTAACTGGGCAGGTGACAGCAGTGGTAAAAGGCGCCTCCTAAGACTCCTTCCTGTGGAATAGCACCAGGACCATACTCCAGAGTGGGGCTAAACAATGCATTGGGGGAAACAAGGAAACTCACACTGGCCCTTTCCAAGGCTCCACGGTTTTCTTGTCATAGTTTTATTATTACTTATTTGTGTAACATACATTTCACTCATTTAAAATATACCACCAGATGGGTTTTACATTCACAGTATTATGCAAGCATCACTACAGTCGATTCTAGAATGTTTTCATTGCCCCCCAAAGGAAACTCATACCCTTCGGCTGCCACCCCATCCCCTCAGGCCCAGGTAGCCACTCGTCTTTCTGTCTCTACAGATTAGTCCTTTGACGCCTCCAGCAATATCTACCATTTGTATATGACAGTGTTGTTTGCATTACTTCAGCTCAATAAATAACTAAGCAGACAGAATGGTATCTTAATAACCACATTTATTAATTACTTGCTGTGTTTTTGGCACTATGCCCTGTTTTATACTATTATTCATGACAATGCCATCTTTCACAGTAGTTCAGAGAAATGCTGAGCAGTGAACAGTAAAGTCTATCATTTCCTGGGCTGTGCACTGGGCTCTGTACTCAGAGTGCTTCCCCTTCCACACATCTAAGGAGAGACAGTTTGGCATAATGTTTAGGAGCATGGAGATTAGAATTAGTCTGGATGGGTCTGAATCTTTTACTAGTTACATGTGTAAGCCCTGGTATCTCCACACTTCAACTGTTTTCATATAAAAATGAGGGGATGAGTCCTTTCATGTCGGATTGTGGGGATTAAATGACATAGTAAAGGTGAAGTTGTGTATCAGTGACTCTTACATAGTATGTGTTGTATCAATAACAGTTGATAAATCACTGGAATGCAGAATGTGAGTGTTTGATGACGGAGTCTATCAAAATCTGTGCATATATCTCTGCAAATAACAGTCTTCAACTTTTGCCCTATGTTCACTGCAGCATTATTCATTATTCATTTTCCAAGACAGGGAAGCAACCGAAGCATATGATTGGATAAGGGAGATGTGGTACAAACATACAATAGACTACTATGCAGTCATAGAAAAGATGGAATATTGCCATTTGCAACAACATGGATAGACCTTGAGAATATTATGCTAAGCAAAATAAGTCAGTCAGAAAAGGCTAAGACCTATATGATCTCATTCATATGTACGATATACAACTGATAGTAGCAAATGAACGAACAAGAAAAATAAACAAACAAAAACTCACAGACTCAGGCAACAGTATGGTGGTTACCAGAAGAAAGGGGGCTGTGGGTTAGTAAAGGGTAAAGAGGACAAATATATGGTGACAGTAGATTCTTTGACTTCGGGTGGTAGATACACGAAGCAATATACAAAGCATGTATAATAAAATGTGAATTTGAAACCTATATAATCTTATTAACCAGTGTCACCTGAATAAATTTAATTAAATTAAGTTTTTTAAAAAGCTGTGTGAAAAGCTATTTGAAAACATACAAAGATTGTGCCATTGTGCTGATCCTTGAAGAATGAATAGAATTTCCAGGGCAAAAAAAAAAAGAATATTGCAGACAGCAGGAAGAGATGGGTGAACAAAACAGTCTAATGTGGCTAGAGCACAGTGTTAGGGTTCTAGGAAGAGAATGGTAGCAATGTATTCTATTTCCTTAAACAAGATTGGAGCTGCGGTTCCTGCCTTTGGGAACAAATTCTGTTTCCAGAAGGGTTTGGTCATTTGACTTCTCTTTTGACACTTGGTGAGTTGTTTACATATTTGAGTCTCCTTTCTGATCTTAACACCTGAGAACACTTTCTGATTGTAAGACCTGAGAACATGACTTAGTCATTTGTATCTCCACAACAGTGTCTAGCAAGTGCTGGGAGTACAGTAAGTGTTCAACAAATAACTGGTGAGGCAGTAAAGGGATCAATGAATCAATTCATTAATTTTGAAGGCTGTATAAATAATTTTATGTAGTGGACGAAGGTTACAAGACACTTAGTTCTCATAATATCTATCTTGGAACCAAATTTCATGGACATTTAGAAAAAAAAATAGATGAGAGATTGCATTGTAGTGAAAATTACTGTTCGGATGCACCAATGTTTGAAGTACTGCTACCAATTGAAGTTCACTCAAAAATGAAAATATCTTAACGGGAAGTGACCCTTGGAAGCACTGGAAGAGGAGCAGACAAGTGAGACAGGGCAGGAAAGGAGACTAGGAAATTTGTGCTACTGAACAGGTACCATGCGTGAAACTTTGCCTTGATCCCGCTGGGGATCTCTGAAAGAGTGTATAGAGCAAGCCACAGATTTTTTCTGCCCCAAAGGCGAAGAAGCTGGACAATTTATTTACCAATTTATGTCAATTTTGTATGAGACTGTTCTTGGAGGTGTTAATGGGATAGTACTCTGACCTGCCAGTCCTGCAAGACAAATACACTCCATGCACCCAGACAATGCTTTTAGCCACATGCTGAGGAGATACAGACATTTCCTCTGCTATTGTCTAGTCCACACCTTGGGCTAGTTTATTCTGTGGTTTTACTGTTATTTTTAAGGAAATCAGTGAGGGGAGGGAGGAAAGAGAGAGGGAAAGTTACAAGAGGGAATTAGGTGGTACAAGCTCTGGTCTCCACTGTTCTTAATCTTGAGGCCATAATTGAGAGTCATCATTTCCATCCTTTTCCATCATTTCCATTCCCTTGACCAATCTGCTTCTAGTCTGGGTTCAGCGCATGGTGCAATAACGTGGTCTTCTGTTCCCGAGAGTATGAGTCTCAGGTTACCCGTGCTCCTAATTCAATTACTTACTCTCCTAGATGTTGTTGCTGCAATTGCCCTTTCAGTTCTTGCCAGGCCTGGAAGCATCAAGAGCAACCCATTGAGTCCCATGATTTTCAGGCAGACTTCTCCCGGCTCCATTATTGAATCTTATGTCCTCTTGATAAGCAGGACGAACTACCCTTGCCTGCAGAGTAACTGCCTTCTCTGACTCCTGGCCTGTGGGCAGGTGGAGTCAAAAATAATCAGGAGCAGCTGAAGCTGTAGTCTTAGTAGAACCCTACTGTGTCCCCTGGTAGAAGTTTCTAAACCTCTAACTCTGTACAGCCTGAAGCTGTAGAAAGTGGAAGCTCACTTTTTTACATGGATTATTAAAAGTGATAGTGGGAGGCTTCACTCCTACTTCAACTTCTTGCAGCTAGCTATCCAGGACACAAGAGTAAAGACCCTGAGAACATTCAACAGCAGTACCACATCATAAACCTTAACCATGTAGGCTGTCATTCCAAATGAAAAACAGCAACATAGTCCCAGTCTCAAACCTGGTCTACAGAGACCAGCCACCACTGTACTTCTCACAGGTGCTGTGTGCCTCTTTTTGAGACACTCCTGATTCCTTCAGTGAAGGGAATGTGTTTTGGGCTCTCCTGGGCAACGTAATTAGCTGGTAGTTTCTCTGGCATCACAAAATAAATACATTATAACATGTCCACCTCTCCGAGATCTTGGAGCTCTTCTCCAATACTCTGTAGCAGTTCTGGCATCTTGACATCATTTATTTTAAGCCGACATTGTTTCCAAGATTTAAATAGCTATTCCAGTAGCACATTGGGATCATTTCCAGGTGTCCTTGCCAGAATGTTTAAAATGAACTCATGAAAGAGCACTTGCATAGAGATAGACGGTTTATTCAGTATTATTTGGTCTTTCTGTCCTCCCTGATCCCGAATCTCAAGACCAATTTCTTAGAATGTCCTCAGAGTCCTACTAGGAGTTTCAAGCCAAGGTCTACAGTTCATTTGATTAACAAGCCATTTCGTCTTGCAATATAGATTATACTTTCTGCTCGGGTCATACTGAGAATTGACTCTAGTTATTTGTCTTTGAAATGAGCGAAGATGGGCTAAGAAGTTCAATCACAACCTTATAAAACACCCTACTGAGGTGGGGCTCTTCAGTCAATTGGCCATTCTTCCATTGGAAAGCAGAAGGACCTCTTTTTCTGGGCCGGAGTTTCAGAAGAAGCTCTGGGTTCAAGATTCTTAGGTGTATCTACCCAAATACCTTTGCCTACATTTCAGTGTCTGGCTTCTTCCTGATAAGGATCCTGATTTTAGTGGAGGAGACTTGCTATCTTTATGCATTCCGCCTCCTTTGCAACTCTGCTTGTCCTAACATCAAATCCTAGGCCGGATTTTCAGCATGGTCTCTCCTGCAGCTAAATGAAAGGAGGATTATCTGAATTGTCGGCTGGAGGTCTTCAAGCTTTCACATTAACTTCTGAATTGAATGTTGGCTGACCAAGCCTGTAATTTTCATTTTGCTACAGAAATTTCTATGGAGGTTAACTAACTCTATAATCCTGTGTCTTTCAAACACAAGAGCAACAGAATTTCCGTCAACCTATATTCTATCTCTGATAGGAGTCTCAGTAATTATGGAGGTACATCTTGCTGGGGATCAGCCCCACCCCATTATGACCAGGGAGGGGGTCCTTGCTGCCACCCAGGTGGTAAATGGTTCATTACAAGAAGCTGGTTTGGGGAACTGCTTCCTAGGCCACCTCTGTCCCTGTAACTTAGGTCGGGCTTGCATTCCTCCGCAAGACCCTGAAACAAGGACTTGAGAGAAAGTGATTTATTTTGGAAGCGAACCCAGGAAGCACCAGAAGAGGAGTGGGGAAGTGAGGATAGAAGGAAAGGAAGCTATTAAAGGATGCGTTGGATGAAAGGTTCCCCCTGTGGGAACCAGGGACTTAATACCACTGGGAAGTTCTGAGACGTTACACAGCACCTGCTGCAGAATTGTCCTTCCTGGGGGCAAAGGACCTAGGGGAATCGTCCCCCAATTATTGCTACCGCCAGCTGAGGGCTGCTTGTGGAGACATTAACCCCCTGGCACTTCTGCTCTGCCAGCCTCAGGTGTCAAGTGCTCCAGAGATCAGAAAACGCCCTCAGGGAAAGGCTCACGATGGCTTATAATAGGAAGCCCTGCGGTTGGTGCTTGTGGAAACAGCGAATGCCGAAATAATATGGATAAGACACATCAAAACAAAAGACAGAGCTCCCATGAGCATATTATGAACGTCACCAGAAAATAATGCCATTAAAAAGGAGCAGCTATCTGCAGTATGTCAGCACCACAGCTATTGTGTACAGCAAGATGTCACCATGTACATTTTATCTAGTTTTTTGTATGTTGATTGGCCTGGCACCTTTCTTGATCAGAATATATGAGGATCTATTTATCTGCTTAGCCAAAAAGATTTGTATACATTACCTACTTTCTTGGCCTAAATGTCAATATGAACAGTAGGTACAGATGGAGTAGACTTGTCTCAGTTTTAATAGTGCCTAGCAGTTCCCTTAAATACACATTTTCCATTTCCTTGTTGAGAGAGAATTTTAGAAATGAGTCCTGAGAACCATGGATATGCAGTGAAAGAACAAGTTCCCAACACTAAGAAACTGGAAGCACTTTCAGAAATAAGGAAACAGCATCTGCTAATGTTTTATTTTCCACTTGTGAAAATATATACAATGTATATTACATGTACAGAGTCCCACAGCATGAGTCAGAGAGAGCTGGCAAAAAGGCACGTCTAGGGGCAGATCTTCTCATACATTTTTCAGTTAGACCAACATTCAGCGTGCGTGGCACGTGACAGCAGAAGCAACAAAAGCACAGACAGCCTGTGTACATGCCCCTGAAGAGCTAAGTCAGAGGTAACTCAGGTGTGTTGAGAATGGAGGTCGTCTCTGGAGAAAACACCATTTCCGCTCAGAAGCCCTGTCAGAGCAGCAGAGACTGTGTTGAAATCTAGACAGACACCAGAGGCAAAGCAAAAGCCAGTGCTTGCCAGCCACTCTGCTCCTTTCCCCTCTCTCTTGCAAAACCTGAGGCCTCGGCTGATTCAAAGAGGCAAATAACAGAACCCACTCTAGTCCTGCAGCTTTGTGGTTAGCTACGAGACAGAATTTTTTAACACACTAAATATTTTCAAAGGTTGTAAACACTGTGCTGATGCTGGCAAAATAACACATAAAAAGAACATTTGCTATTCCTCTCATATAGGAAAGATACAGGCATACATCTTTGGCTTACCACATGTGTGTCCCTATCACATTCACCCAACACGGTAACAACCGAGATAATTTATGAGATGATGGGATTATTTCCGTCCTAGGCCAGCCAGGAAGCCTAGTAAGATTTGGCACAGCCAGAGCAGCTGACAGCCCTGGGCGGTGTGAGATGGGGCTTCACCACGTCTGGCTCGATGGACTCCATCAGGTCACACTCGTTGGCCAGTATATGCTTCACCAGGCACCTGGAGGCTTCATCAATGTTGATATTTTCCTGAAGGGAGGGAGGAAACAAAGAGCTTTTCTTATTCAATATTCCAAATGTTGGAGCAGAGACCTTTATGAGGCAGAAGGGCAACATGTTTGGCAATTCATTTGAACATCCCTTCCTAGACCCTCACTTCTCATGAATCCTCTTTCTAGTCCCCTCACTTTTATTTGTTCTTTTAAAGAACTTTTCTTTTTTAGTCCTTCACAAACATAAAACTATTTATTTTGTTTTGTCACATAGTAGGAACAGTGTTTTGTAGGCTCACTTCATAGGCTGAATTTAAGTTAAGAGGGCAATTTTCTTATTTTTCACATACTCTTACACTATAGTATAATATCGTAAAATACTTCCAGTGTACCAAACACAAAATTTTGATCTTCAGTAAAGTCAAATTTGACTATTTTTATCACAATTTGTAAAACTTCTCTGATGTGTTTCCTCACATTCAATGTAAAGAGATAAGGACTTCCTCGTCACATTGTTTTACTACAACACCTTGCTGTCAAATCGGAAGTGTAGCTACTTATTCCTGTTTTTTGTTTGCATGTCTTAGTTGTCGATATATTTTGAGATCACGGCATGAAGTTGTATCACACAGAAAATGGAAGAGGTAGTGATGGTTTCCACATGGTATTTACGGTTATTGCCCAATGGAATTAGATGAAAATATTCATTAGCATGTTCCCTATATTTCAAGCTCAACCCTGAGTTCACCTGCTACGGAAACTTAAGGTAACTTTTGAAGCTCCAGCCAATAGCCTGGTTGTTTTCTCCCATTTCCAGAGTCATAATAAAGATGCTTCTGGGGGTCATTGAATCTAAAACAAGGTAAAGTTCGGTTGCTTTTGTGCTTGTTTGTGATGTTGTTCATTTTGGTCTGTGTACAAGACCAGAGTTCATGTCTCTGGGTCTCCCCTTTCCTCACCTGTACAGTCATCTTGATGACAATACCTATCATAAAAAATTGCTTCTCTTCACTGGGTGTAGTGATCACAGCTTTCACAGTGCGAACGTTCTATGCAATTTACATACATAGTCTTTTTTAATCCCAAGATTTGTTTTCTGTTCTTATTGATTTTGTTGTTGTTGGGGTGGGGGTGGGAAGGGCCTTACCTACCTTCAGCTCAAGTATTTGCCTCATGCTGTGGAAGCTAGTCCGTGAAGAATACCTTATTGTGCCCTCTCCTCCGCTGTGAAGGTTACTATGCCTTCCAGTCACTGCCCATGCTTGGCATGCCTCCTGCCACTCCTCCTCTTGCTGAGGTTGTTCCCGGGGTCACACTTGAACTACATGCTTCGGGGCAGTAATCTGACCAAGGTAGGGACACACCCAGCTCAATGCTTGGTTCTTGAGTTCAGCCACTTGTTCATGCGACCAATTGGAAAACAGGCCCAGGTCCTCTAATGTCTCAGATTTAAGGCAAGTGGGGATGTATATGCAGCCTTACTCAGCCTTCCAGGCCTTGGCTTTCTGGGCCAGCAGATCTCCCTAAATAAGGCCCACATTTGGGGGGTTATGGGATGATTGCCAAGCCATTACCAAAACAATACTTTGGTTCTCATTTGACTATTGCTTGTGTGTTGGGGAAGAAGGCCACAAAATCCCTTTCTAAATGCTAAACATAAGATCTCATTATATCATGTCTGTTTGCAGAGAATAAAACTGAAGTTTAGAGAGATTGAGAGACTCCCCCCAAGATTACACAGTGGGCGGGTTGGAGGGCCAGAACTCACATCCAGTCTTTTGGACATCAAAGCCTGGTTTATATTAAGCTATACTCCTTTTCAAGATTATTTTGAAGATGAAGTACAAGAACAAATAAAATTTTTTACCACAGCACTAAGCCTAACAGATGCTAAATAAATCTTAGTTCCTTTCTCCTTCATACATTAGGAGAAAAACATGTTTCTACCATAGGAAAATCTAGTTTTAAACATTAAAATGGGCCTTCCTTCATATACAATGTAAGTTAGATTAGGCAATCATATTTTTTAAACCCACTCATATATTAACATGCCAGTTAAATGGGGTTTTCTTTTATTAATATGCAAAGTGACAAAATCTAATAATGAGGATAGCGAAAGGCTGGTGTGGACAAATCAATAAAAATCCATCATCATTATGAGAAAAACAACTAAAACCTAAGTCCAATTAGTGGCCAGATCATTTTAGTAAAAGCTAAGATGAAACTGATGAAACTGTTAGTGAAGGTTAACACACTGAGAAAAGGCTAGCTGGTGTCCAGAATAGGACATGGGGCCATGTCTAGTCCCATCCGAGCCCAGGAGCGGCATTGCCTGCTTTAGACTGCATGTACGAATGCATATACGAACAGAGTGGCAGTTCGTGGTGACTGAGCCACGTTCATTCATTCGACGAATATTATTTAGATTCCCGACGAGTACTAGACATACACAGATAAACACATAAAATAAGTCCTGTCCTTAACTGAGCTTATACACCAGCAAGGTTTATACAAAACAGCAAGGGCATCCATAACAAGGTTGGAAGTGGCATCTAAGCCAGATCACCACAGAAGCTTGAATGCTAAGTTAGCCAGGTAGAGTCATTGAGGTTCTTTTGCAGGTGATGAGTCAATAAAGACAATACAAGAAAAATCCATTACTAGACAAAAGTATACAGATGCTTAGCATTCGGTCTTATCGCTTAACCCATCAGGAAGTATTTAGTAAATACCTATGATGTGTACCATGGTGCCAATTGGTGTGAAAAGCCTCTTTCAGATTAGAGATTTCAAGAGAAGTCAGAAAGAAGAACAAACCATTATATACCTGTATACGTAACACATATCATCTACAAAAAAGCACAGTACATAGTGCTTAGGGCATAGGCCTGAAGCCAAACTCTGATCTCAGTGCCCCTACTTTCTGGTTCTATGACCTTGGAAAAATTCCTTTACCATTCCTGCCTCAGTTTCCTCATATGCGAAAAGGGAATTAAAAGATCTATTTTGTAGGTGACAGTAAGTTAATAAATACTTAGCACGTGTGAAATGCTTAGAGAAATACTTAAACAAGGGCATAGAGTACGTATTCAATAAATATTATCTGTATATCCTTCTCCTTTAATCATCATGATAATGATGATTATGAAGAACATGATAATGTATGTATTCTATTCCTTCATTTTGCAGCTGAGGACACTTAGATTTTTGAAGGAGTTAGTGGCTGGACCCAAGACACACAATGGGAAGTGGTAGGACCAGGTGTGAGCCCAGCAAGAAGAGTAAACACCAATATTTACCATATGCTTCCTACAAAAAGCAATGCGGTTAGTGTTTAGAGCACCTGCTTTGAGCCAGACCCTGTCTCATCTCCTCCAAGAAAATATTTCTCCAAATATGTAAAGGAACAGCATGGGCAGGGCACATGTTTCCAACATAAACAACTAGGAGCGTGCAGTCGGGGCCTCAGGCAAAGCTGGTTTCTATTGCTGGTTCTTCTATACACCACTGAAGTCACAGCCAAGGTCCTAGACTAGGAGAGGGAACAGCAATACAGACCAATCTTCCCACTCCCTTCTGTCCAAGGCCAGCATAGTTCATCAAACCCTGCCTGACAGAACCACAGGTTCAGACCTTTTGGGCAATTATACTGATGAGATCTGTCCTGAACAAAGTCCAGCCACTGTTAATACAATGAGAACAATTTGTGTGACATCGATGTAACCTTGTGGCCAAGAAGAATGGACTGAAATGCACATGTGTGAAGGACAACTTCACTGTACTAGTCAGTAGGGGAGGTAGACACCACTGAGTGACCATGTGTACTGTGTGATCACTGCATTCAAAATGACTTAGTGAGTAGAGCAATGAATCTGCATCAAATTTTGCCTTAAGCTTGAACATTCCTCCATGGAAACTATTCAGATGATTCAGAAGGCCACAGCTATGGGCAACTGGGGATTGGCAGCTTCTTCACATCCACGTGCTTGCTCATGCATCATGTCTCATGCAGAGATTTTTGGCAAAACATGAAATCATCCAGGTGACTCAGCTCCCCTACAGCTTAGATTTGGTGTCCTTCGACTTCTGGCTTTCCCCAAAACTAAAACCACCTTTTAAAGGCAAGAGATTTCAGATCATCAGTGAGATTCAGGAAAATATGACAGGGTAGCCAATAGCAATTGGGAGAACTGTGTGAGGTCCCAAGGTGCCTATTTTGAAGAAGACTCAGGTGTCATTGTCCCATATACACTGTTTCTTGTATCTTCTTCAATAAATGTCTCTGTTTTTCATATTGCATGGCTGGATACCTTCTGGACAGATCTTGTATTATTGACTGAGCTGCTTGGCACCCAAGCAGACACAGCCAAGTGCTTAATTTCTAGGTGGTTGTGAAAAAATAGAACTGATGACTTAAGTGCAAAATACTACCTGGAAATTTTTATTTGTATTTATTCTAGAAAGTATTAACATCTCCAGAAGCATTTTTTGCTAAAAAGGAAATTCACACACTCTATGACCTCCGGGAGATGCTCACTGAGACCGAAGCTGACTGTGATTTATCTACACGCTTGCTCTACGACACAATGGTCCAGGGAGCAGACTGCCTTAGGTGTGTGTGCGCTCATCTTCCCGCCTCTGCTTAGCCTCTTTTCACTCCTAGCAATAAGGATGCCTGAGAAACAGGCTTTGAAATTCCCAGCAAGGCATTTTAATAAAAACAAATATTGGGAACCACCGGTTATCATTGTCTGTGCTGGGCACATAGCAGGCGCTTTACTTACAAAACTACGGTCACATTCAACCATCATAATAATGTGCTAAAGAGTGAATAGCCGTATTTTAAAGGAGAGGAGACTTTCACCTTTAATGAAATTGTGTAGTTTACCCAGAGCACAAGAAAATCTTGGTCAATCTGTCATCCCAACAAGCTTGGCCTAATTCCACTCCCTGTCCGGCTCCCACGTGCCTTGCACTGTCTCCAAGGACTAAAACAGCTATAAAAATAAGTTTTATTTACAAATCAATAGGTCTCAATCCTGGCTGCATATTCAATTCACTTGATGAGTTAAAAAACGGTTACCAGGGCTCTCCTCCCTGACTTTGTTATAGTTTATCTGGAACGGGGCACAGCATGGGTATTTTTTAAAAAGATTTTCCTGTTCTTAATATGTTCAGCCAGGTTTGAGACACCCTTGCATAATTAAGCTTATCTTTAAAGGCACTCATTTTTAGTTCAACAGTGAACTTTCTGGAAATATTTAATACAGTGATTTTAAGCTACACTGATTCTGATCTTCCTGTAGATAAAGGCATATAAATCTAACTATCTGAGGTCTTGGGTAATTGTCAGTTTTTTAATTAGTTCTTTAGAACATCTGTCTTGTATCAAATTATTTAATCTCTGACCCCTGGTGCCAGAGAGCAAAAATAGTTCAGCAGAAAACCTTCACATCTGCCTAGTTAGAAGCTGGCAAAGAATTCGTCCTCCCTTAATCTTTCCAAATACATCAGCCTCAAACAAAACACCAAGTGTACCAGAGGCTCCGAGGTTAGGGCGCTAAATTCCTCAGCCCTGTGCAATTTTTATAGGAGCAGGTGGCCCACTGGATAACACCACTGTAGGAAGTCTTACACAGAACAGGGGTATTTTAATCCTTACTCTAAAATTCAGCATTTGTTTATTGAGCGCAGATATGCCAAATGTTTTGCTAGTTTTCATCTACTTTAGTTCATATCTAACATGGGGTGAGCATGGGGGACAGCTGAGTTTTTGTCTGCTTAGCACTTCCCCCTGATACCTAATATCACTCCCCATTTCCTTGGGTACCTGCTCCCTCCCTCTGCAATCATGAGCTTCTATTGAGGCTCCTCCAAACGGAGCCCTAAATCTCAGAAACTGTTCCCAGAGGGTGGCATTTCATTTGATCTTCACAATAAAGCTGAGGTGGGAGATGCTGCCCTCATTTTACAGATGAGAAAAGTGAGGTCCGGAGAGGTTAAATGACATACAGAAGGTCTCAGTAAGGAGCAAAATCTGAACTGCAACTGCAATCCCTGAGGCTTCCATATTCTTTTTTTTTTTCCTTCTCCTTTTTGACTTCTTAGAGTCTATGGCCAACAATTTGTTAATGCCCAAGTGAAAGTCTGCCTAAACCCGAAGCACATGGTTTTGCACATGCCGCACTGTCTCCACGTGAGGAAGAAGTGAGGAGTGTGATTCATACAAACCAGGTCCTAATGATGCCCTACTCTCTGAAAGTTCCCAGGCTTTGTCTGTGTAACACGCACTGGGAAGGAGCCATACTGTCACTGATTTCAACACAGGACAGAGTCGCATTTTCAGCATGGAGATATGGGGAAAGATGAGAAGC
>PVKM010031132.1:0-16945 GCA_004027735.1 Carollia perspicillata | reverse complement strand
AACCACAATAGTGTTTGTGGGACACATGTTTGATAATTAAATACTCCAAACACCTATAATCTAATCTGGGACAGACCAAACATTTTTTCTCAGTCTTGGGTTTAGAAGCCACAGAGTTCATGACAGTCTTTAAAGGACAGATCCAGAGGAGATAATGTATCCACTTCTGGTTGCTATAGGATGTTTGCTATATCCTCTAATTCTTTTCTTAAACAGGTCTAATAATGGTGGACAAAATAGCAAGAAGTATATTCATAAAGATATGCTTTTCCTTTGAGCAAATAATGGTGATAATGATAATAGCTAGTATTTATTAAGTAGTTTTATTTTTCAAAAGATTGCCAAGGATGACATTATATAACTCAATAACTCTATAAGATAGATACTGTTATTATTGCTATGCTATTTTAAAGATGACAAAAGTGCATATCTGAGAAGAAAAAGTAATTTGTCCAAGGTTACACAGTAACTGTGGTGTCAGGATTGGAACAATATGACTCAAACATCTACATTCCTGAAAACTGTATTATCTTTCCTTCACATATAGACAAGAGGCTATTAATGTATCAAGTGGATTTATTAAATCTCTGCTTTAGTTTAAAAATAATTAGGAACTATTGAGTACTCATTAATTTTCTTGATAAACTGATTTCAAGAAGCCAAAATGCATTACATTCATGCATACATATACTTGATCCATTTTCTAAGAAATTTAAATTGTGTAGTAATCCATGTTTTATCTTACAGATGAGATAGTTGCTTAATAGGAGCTCAGAAGTAAAACAAAACTGTTTGAATTAAACTTGCCAGCTTTTAATATTTTCTTTAAAATCGTAAGAAATTGGTCAGTTTTTTCTATATTAAGTAAAATTTTAAAAGCATTGTATAAAACAACTCATTTGCAAATTAAAGCTAATTTGCTGTATACATTAAAGCTTCATTTACTTAAAATGATTTTCACTTGATTATGAATATTATGATAAAATGAGATTTAGTATGCAAATATCGCTTAAGTTCATTCACATGTTACTTAAAGCACAAGATCTTATAAGCACAGTCAAATTACTCAAATTACAAAGACTTCTACCAAATAACAATTAGAAATTACTATCCTGCAAACTATATGGACAGAAGTAATTTTGAAAGATGCTACTTTTCCTCCTTATTTTAATATATAAGAACACACAATTTTTAAAAATTCTCTTTTCAAAAGTGTAAGCATGGCATGTAAAATATGTGTATGTGTGGAATGAAAAAATATATATTTTATAATATAAATACATGATTGTCTGTAACATGAATTACTATCTTAATAGTAACTAAAATGGTGGTGGTGACGACGACGATGATGCTGCTGATGACAATGATCGTAATAAATGTCAGAAGAGCAATAAGAATTCTTTAACCTCAAGGTGGTTATAATTATTTCTTCATGAGATTATATAAAATGATACTGAGAATTAAAATTCATGTGGTTATAGACTATATAAAAGGGCCAGCTCTAAATACCCCATGTGAATTATGTCACTATACCATCACAAAAGGCCTATGAGTCTGGTGCTATTGTAGTTACCCATGAAGCAAATTAATAAATTTTGGCTTTCAAAATAAGGATTACGTGAGTAGAAAGGGACTAATAAGAGTCTAAAGTCTGTGTTCTTCATCTCTGCACTGTATTTGCTGTTACCACAGAGAACAGTCATTGGCAAAATCAGAAATAGAACTTCTCTATGTATATCTGCTATCAGAATAAGTTCTGATGCCCAGTTAGCAACCATGGGCATTCTGATATGTAAGTAAACTTGACGAAGTGAAAGTATAAATTGTAGTAAGAATACGTCTCTTTTACCTTGGTGTCCTTTGCTGAATAGAATATTATTGCCAGTGGGTGTCAGCATATGAGACATCAAATATCTGTTAAAAATATCAGTGATGTAATCAAAGCAGAACTTTAATGTCTGACTTTAAGTCTACCTGATGCTTGCCAGGTATTCTCCAATTACATAAAATGAAATAGTTTTGTGAATGTCCAAATTTATAAAACACCTATGTTAGGGTGAGATTGTATGAAATCTCCAAAAATGTATCACTAAGTTTTCTAAGAGAAATTTGAAACACACTGTAAGTTATAGGAAATAATCAATTTACATCCATCTTTTTAAGTGTGCATCTGTTCCTTAAATTTATGTAACTTAGAATTCTGAAGGAGTTTTGATGGTAGGCTGAGAAAGCACCAACATCTGATGCGTATACCGAAAAGCCCGTGGTTCTAAGTTATTAGAGGAAGAGGAGATGGCACTCTGTTTTCCAGAGAACCCAGCCCTGCCCTGTCACAGCACTCTCAGCTCTTAGGGAGACTCTCTGTAAAACAGAAGCAGCACTTAATGCAATGAAGTGCATTTGATGTGTTCACCTCTTAATAGACTTATTTCAGAAAATAGGAAATTTTAGGTTGTGAAATGTTGCTATTTCAAAACAGCCTTGTAATTGCTTTTCAGTGCTTTCTCCCACCTATATCTTCCTCCTGTCTATAACACTTCTATTTGAAAATGAGATGTGACATTTGAAAGTGTCATTTATAGGTTCAGTCCAAACCTTTACAGATTTATTCGGTCCACTTTCTTCTATGCCTTTCAAAGTGAGAAAAGAAAAGAAATCTGTTATTTTTGTATCCTTTGAAAAATAGAAAAATGTTGAACTTCAACTGGACTTTAATAGACAATGAGTATGCCTTTTGGAAGCAGAGCAAATCTCTTTCGAGCTCAATCCTAGGAAAAGCAGTTAATGATATTCCCTACATCAAAAACTTCAAGAGTTTGAGAATTATTCACCTGAGTATGTGGAGGCTCTTGTTGGACATAAGAACAAAAACAATAATGATAGCTATAATGATAACAAATGCAAATGAATGAACAATCATCAGAACTATTATCTTCTCAACAGGCTGAATGTGTTATGAAAAAATATATACTTCCTACCTTGTTAGCTACTATGCAAAACAATTGACTATTTCTTTTAAACCTCACTAAATCTCATTAGGTAGATGTTGTTGTCCTAATTTAACAGATATAAAATTTAGGCTATAAAGAGTAAGGCAACTTAATTTACTTTTAAATGTGTACTATTGAGCATCTCTATTTGTTCACTTCTACAGGAGTAAACAAAACAGGAAAACTTCCCTAGGAGCGATTACATTTTAGCTGAGGATATACACACACACACACATTGCCAGATGTATAAAAACTAAAAAACACCCAGTTAAATTTGAATTTCAGATAAAGAGTATATAAATTTTGGCAGACATATGCCCCAAGTATGTTTGAATAATGCATGATATATTGTATTTTAAATGTGTGCTCCATGTATTGCCCATTGGAATGCACAGCTAAAAGTAAATTTCTGAATAAATAATAAATAAAAATTTATTATAAGTATGTCCTGGGCAGTATTTGGACATATTTATACCTAAAATTAAAATTTAACTGCTATCTTGCTTTTTACCTGGTAACCTTAACACTCAATCACACACACACACATATATATATATGCACAAACATAAACCATATTGGACCAGGGCAAATGCTATGGAGAAACATGTATCAGGGGATTGGAATAGGAAGTTTTGAGGAAAAGAACTGTAATTATTTTATTTTATTTTTAATTTTTATTTATTAATCTTTAGAGGGGAAGTGAAGGAGAGAGGGAGAGAAATATTAATGTATGGTTGCCTCTCATGCATCCCCTGCTGGGAACTGGCCTGCAACCCAGGCATGTGTCCTGACTGGGAATCGAACCGCGATCCTTTGCTTCGCAGGCCCACACTCAATCCACTGAGCTACACCAGCCAGGGCAGGAATGTAATTTTAGATAAGGTAGTTAGGGGACATTTTACTGAGAAAATGACATTTGAGTACATATCTGAAGGAAGTGATAGAGCAAGCTAAAGTCAATGTAGAGAAAGAATGTTTTAGGAAGAGGAAAAGGCAAATGCACAGCACTACACCAGAACTATGTCAGTTTACATGGAAGTGAAAGAGTGAAATGGAGAACAGCATGTGAGGTTACAAGAATAACAATTATCACTTGTGACTCATGGGGTTTGGCTAGATTTCTTATACACTATAATAGATTACAGATATTTACACAGCTATATATCCACTAATTTTATTAAACTTTCTAAAAGCTTGATTCAATCCACGTTGATGTCAGGAAATATAGATGATGCTATTTGTATATAGAAAACCAAGATGCAAATAATTCATGTGGCTAGCCTATATTATTTCAGAGTTTAGTGTTAGATCTCTATATAAACTATAATGTTCTATAAAATTCATTTGAATGACCAATAGATAAATCATATCCATACGCTATTTCCAAAAACAACTAAAATTTTTGTGACACACCCACATTACGTAATAACTGCATTGCCCTATCTTTTAAAAATTTTTTTATTGTTGTACAATTACAGTTGTCCCAGTTTTTCCCCTATTGCTCTCCCCTGCCCTTCCCACATCCCCCTCCTCTGCTCCCTCAGTCATTCCCCACCCTGTTGCCCATGGGTCCTTTATATATATTCTTTGACTTGACCCTTCCCCTTCTTTTCTCCCTTATCCCTCTCCCACCTCCCCTCTGGTCACTGTCAGTTTGTTCTTTGTTTCCACGTCTCTGGTTCTGTTTGGCTCATTTGTTTATTTTGTTCATCAGATTCCACTTATAAGGTGAGATCATATGGTATTTGTCTTTCACCACCTGGCTTATTTTACTTAGCATAATGCTCTCCAGGTCCATCCATGATGTCTTGGAGGGTAGGAGTTCCTTCTTTCTTTGTGCTGCATAGTATTGCATCGCATAAATGTACCACAGTTTTTTGATCCACTCATTTGCAGATGGGCACTTGGGCTGTTTCCAGTACTCACCTATTGTAAATAACACAGCTATGAACATAGGAGTGCATAGGCTCTTTTGAATTGATGTCTCAGGATTCTTACGGTTTAATCTCAGCAGTGAGATCACTGGATCAAAAGGCAGTTCCATCTTTAGGTTTTTGACAAAATTTCATACTGTTTTCCACAGTGGCTACACCAGTCTGCATTCCCACCAACAATGTACAAGGGCTCTTTTCTCCACAACCTCATCAATACTTATTTATTGATTTGTTAATGATGGCCATTCTGACCAGTGTGAAGTGGTATTTCATTGTGGTTTTAATTTGCATTTCTAATGGCTCATGATGTTGAGCATTATTTCACAGGTCTACGTGCCCTCTGTATGTCTTCCTTGGTGAAGTGTCTGTTCAGGTCCTTTGCCCATTTTTTTAAATTAGATTGTTTGTCTTACTGGTGTGGAGTCATGTGACTTCTTTATATATTTTGGAGATTAAACCCTTATCCACGGTATCATTGGCAAATGTGTTTTCCTATACAGTTGGTTCCCTTTTTGTTTTGTTGATGTTTTCTTTAGCTGTGCAGAAGCTTTTCAATTTGATGTAGTCCCATTTGTTTATTCTTTCCCTTATTTCCCTTGCCCTAGAGGATGTATCCATGAAAATACTGCTGTGTGGGATATCTGAAATTTTCCTGCCTATATTTTCCTCTAGGAATTTACGGTGTCATGATTTATATTTAAGTCTTTTATCCATCTAGAGTTTAATTTGGTGTGTGGTATAAGTTGGTGGTCTGGTTTCATTTTTTGGGGGGAATGCACCTGTCAAGATCTCCCAACACCATTTATTGAAGAGGCTATTTTTACTCCATTTTATGTTCCTGCCTTATCTTAAAGGACAAATGGGTTTAAAACATAATATACTTTGTTTATTAAAATAATTTCTTCATTTCAAGAGCTTTCTAATTTAATGTAGCAATTGTCTGCATTGAAAATTTAGGCCTCACACTAAAATGTGTTGTGAACTAATATAGTACATACTTTCTGTTAGGAGAAGTATAATTTATAATTAGCTCTTGACATGATATGAAGATCTTCTGAAATCCATACTGAAGAAAACCACTTAAGATTTTAATGCATTGTCATTAGAAAGTCTTTCATGTCCTCCATAGTCCATGGTCAAAGATAGAGAAAAAGGCAAAATGATGGGCCAAAGACAACAATGATTGGACTGATTCATAAGACAAGTACACTAATGCTTATTATAAAAGCTGACTGAGCAGAAACAGAGGCTATAATGACATAAAAGAACTAGAGGGCTGACTTAATTCATTTACTACAAGATGTCAGTTATTTACTGGAGAATTTAGCTGATTAGAAATGTTAAGTCACAGTTTAGTTATGTTAACATATTGATATATCAGTTTTCTACAAACATTTTTCATTTAGAACTTTCTAAGCAAGAAAATTAGTCTACATAGTGGACATATATAACAATAAACTATGTGACTTATATGCAGCACTCTAAAAAATACCATCCTCTTTGTGAAGATACAGAGGGAATATTAGTTATTTACCATAAATATTGAACTACTTAATTAAATTGTGAAGTATTTTAACTTGATGTATACAGTTTTAATATGATTGGACTTCTTACAGGCACCAAACTAATAATTTCTACATCTCAAACATTGATTTCCATCTTGTGGATATACATCAAGGGAGTGGTAGTTCAATTACAGGTTTAGATATGGACATTTTCAGTAGGTAATGACATGAATCTTATGCTTGCAGGTTTGATTAAAATATTATGCATGCAGGCTTAATTAAAATCAGTATTGTCATTCTTAAAAATTAAAAAAGGGAAAGTGTTACAATTAGGAAATAATGAAATTTCTACCACTTATTTATTAAAAGATTTCAAAGTTAAAAAAAGTATTTAAAAGAAAATGTTATTTCAATATTGTTACAATTTTTAAATCAGTATTGTAAATAAATAAAAAAATATACTCTAATTTTGAATTGTTTAAATGCCTTCTAATCCTCAATAAATTTTAAATAACTTACTCAGTCCAGTAGCTTCTTTATTCTTGGAACACAAGCAGTAACATGTTCCAGAGTAGGCAGGTGAATATTTGCTAAATAATTTAAGTTTAATTTTAAGTAATCAATAAGCTCATAGACTCACAAGAAGCAACTAAATGTATACACTCGTGACACATGTCAGTAATTTAGTACTGGCTTCTTTCCCTTAGGTACATTAAATGCGTGCATGTAGTTTTAAGACTTGAAGAAAAAATATGCCTTTAAATAAAAAAAGGAAATATCTTTTCAACAAGAAAATGTACTGTGTTGTCGTGAGCAAGAAAATAATAAACAGGATATTTTTACTCTCTTTTGAATGTTTAATATGTTCAACTATTAGGAAAGTTCTTTAAGTAATTAATGAGAATCCGTAACTTTTTTCCTGCAGTTTCGATCTTTCTTTTTGCGGCTACTAGAAATTGGGCTTAGGAGTGCATGTCAAAGTTCCACGGCCCATTATGCATTCTTCCTGCAAATATCTGTTGAGTGTTTTATCTGGAGATAGGAAAGTAAAACAGAGAAAGGGATTTAGAATTTCTTAAAATTGTACAATAGAATAGATGCCTAAGTGTAAACAGATGCTAATATCATACAAGACGCTAATATTTGCTCTAAGGCTATGAGAACCCATTAGCATGCCTTGCACGTAGATCATACTTCTGGAGAACAAAGGCAAGAGAAAGCTATGAATTTATGAGAAAAAAAGCTGTATTTTTAAATGTAGACAAGTGCTTTAGATTACTCTCATTCGACAAGTTTAACTTATTCATGTTATTTTGATTAGGAACTCTTGTCAGTCTGGGTCTAACGAAGAGATAGAAACCAAACAGGAGGTTAGACACCAGAAGTTTAATATAAAGACTTGTTAATTATGATTTAGTGAGTGACTGTCTATTGAAAGACAAATTCTGGAGTAATGTATTTGTTTGCAAATAATGTTTCTACAGCAACATTCTACTGAGGTTATAATTTTCAAGTATCATGTCAAGTACCCCTAGCACTTGTTATGAGAAAAAGATATTTTCATGGGAAGAGTATTTTAAAGAGTCAAAAGAAGTGAATTCAAGTTCTTCTTTTGTTAATATTTTCTTAAGATCGTCTGCAAGTCTCTATGTGTGTTATTCTCCTCAAACTTTAAAGTAAATTCTTCTTTTTTTTTCAGGGAATTGATAAAAGTCAAATGATATAAAGTTGGCAAAACACTCGCAAAACATAAGCTATTAACAAAAGTGAGATTTCCTTAACATGGTTGTTCCATGTAGTCATTTAGATATTCCACCAAAACAAGTAAAAGCCCAAATTCTTCACCTGCCATGTGACAATGAGAAGAAGGATACCAAAAATAACAATTTCAAAGGATTTCTTACCTCTTGATTGGGTAAATGTCCTCCTACCAGCATTCATTTTACAGCAGTTTCATAGAAGAGACACAGACACAACTAACTCTGCTGATGGAGACAAAGAATAAAAGGAGCTTGTGGGAGTAGTGCTGATTTTTCTGGTACATGTGTGGCTCTGGTCCGTTGAAGCCATGTATGTACACTTTAACCAGTCTATGTATTTTTCATTGTGCTTTTTTAAATGGGAAAGGGAGAAATAAATTGTGGTTCTGGGGTATATTAGTTATTGGTATAACACTGTAGGATTAATTTGTTATTTGGCTCTGGCTGTGATCGACTTATTCCTGAAAACAGAAGGACTCATAACCATGGTGATTTTTCCCAATCCCTACAGAACCTGTCAGAAGCACTCAGTGGGTAATTGAAGTCACGCACCTAATCAGAGCAGAGTCGGAGAACGAGTCCTTTCATTACAGCCTGCCATGTTCTTCCTGCTGGCTAGTTTTTCAGGTAGTGTTAAAATGTAATTTTATCACTTGCTCTTGAGTATACCATCCAAAGCAAAGCTTCATTTTTAGTTTTTTTTGTTATTTTCAATTTTAAATACTTGTACACTAATCTTTATCTCCTCATGTTTTCATATTTAGAAATTAAACTTCTTTTGTTAATGCTATTATAATGTTGTGGTTTTTATCACATTAGAGTTGTTTACTTTTGTTTTAAAACAATGCAATCACCCTCCCTAATAATCACAGAAAAATAAATAAGGAGTTATTTAGGTAAATTGTCAAAATTGTCATAAGTTTTGATTGTTTTAAACTTCAAGGCACTCATCTCTGAAATGGTAATTATTAATTTACCTTTCATATACAGATGCCATGCTTTAAAACACTTTCTGAGAACATTAAATAATAGAGACTATACCACACTGATTATGAGACTTCATGGAATTCATATCTGTTAACACTTTTTCAGATACCCTCCAGATTTTTTAAATAAAATGTTTAAAATGTTATAGCTAAATATGAGGTTCTCTTTGAATCTACTTCTACTCCTTACCACTCTCCCTTTTCCATGTCCTTCTTTTCTCAGAGATGAAATCGCAACAGACAAGCAAACACTGCATTGCACCTAAAATGTTGGCATAGTATCAAAGAAAAATATCCACAATTATCTGAAAGAGATAATAAAATACTATTTCTAACTATGTATTTGAGTCTCACTGATTTTCACTGTATCTTTATTTCAGTTAGAAGAAACATTGTAATAGCTTAATCACAGAATCTTAAAAATTATTAAGGTGGAATAGTTATACAAGATTATAACATTTCAAGTATAGAACATATACTTTGATGTTTGTATACACTACATAGTACTCACCACTGTAAATCTAGTTATCATCTGTCATCATACAAGTGATCCCCTTACACAAAAATTCACCAATTTTGATGTCTTTTTAAAATACATGCCGATATGAGAACTATCACAATATAATCTAACAAAATTGTTTCAAATGAAGTTAGACAACTAAGTGCTACTACAGCCATCTTATAGAAAAAAACAAATGAACTTTTTGGCCAACCCAACCCAAGCATAAAAGCTGTGTGTTTTACACCACAGTTGACTACTATGCAGCAAACAGGAACAAACTGCTGAATGTATATGGATAAATCTAGAAGTCATTATCATGAGTGAAATCCTCTAGACATAAAGGGTACCTAAAGAAAGATTCTATTTAAATAAATTTATAGAAGCTGAAATTAACTTATTGTGAGAAAACTAGATTATGTTTGCCTGGGGACACAAGGAGAGGAAATGATGGACTGCAAAGGGACACAAAGAAACTTGTAGTGATGGAGCTGTGCTTGACTTTTGCAAGGGATCTATGGTTGTATACATCTCTCAAAGCTCACTCAATTTATACACTTTAGAGGGTTGTAGTTTGCTGTACATAAAGTACACATTGATAAAGTGATAAATACAAACTAAATATGGAAATAGCACATATATTTTTTAATATCATCTTATTGTTGACACTGTTACAGATATTCCCATTTCTCCACGTGTTTTTATACATCATATCTTCATTATCTTTCAGTTAAAAATATTTTCTATGAAATTCTTCCCTTGAATCACATGTTGAAAATGTTTACATTCAAATATTTGTATGCATCTTAATTTAATTTTTGTTATTTTATTTTATCAACAATTTGATTAATTGTCATTGATTATTCATTTCTAATTTTTCCTTATTTTTCAAATGTCTTATTTATTTATTTTTAGAAAGGTCAAGGGAAGGATAAAAAAAGGGAGAGAAACGTTAATATACAAGAGAAATGTTGATTGTTTGCTCCTTGCACACCCCTACCTGCAGACCTGGCCTGCAACCCAGGCATGTGCCCTGATGGTGAATCCAACTGGTGACCTTTTGGTTCATGGGAGAACACCCAACCCACTGAGCCACTTCAGTCAGAGCTGATTGTTAATTTTTATATTTTGTTGTTTGTTCAAATGTGGTGAAGATCTGTAAAATATCTTGTGTGCTTGAAAAGAATGTGTATTCTGCCATTTTAGGGAGCACTGTTCTGTATATATTGACTAGTCCAAATCTGTCATTGCTATTTTTCTTTGACATTCTAATTATTTTTTCTTCTTTTCTATTACTACTTGTAAAGTGCTAAAATCTCCAGTATTAATTGTGGATTTCCCTATTTTCTTCCTTTTAATTCTGTTAAGTTTTTGCTTGAATACTTTGAATTAAGTTGTTCTTTAATATATTCATTTGTATTACTTTAAAATTACTATCTACTATGCATTATTATTGAGATTACTTGTGGATCTGTTTCTAATGTTTACTTTGTTGCTCGACTGCTACTTCTATTCTGTCTTATTGCTCGTGCAGAAAGAGAACAGTAGGGAATCAAACAGCATGCAATCAAAATAAGTTGTGGGTTAAAAATATTTTAAAATGCAGTGATGCTAAAGAAAATTTAATATGTACTCATAGATAACCCATAACAAAAAAACAAAGCACTTGAAATAACCAAGTATCAAAGATGCCATTTTAGAGAACTCCTCTTCAATAAAAATACCAGTACATGTAGGACTTATTAGAAAGTCATGATTATGTGACAGGAAAAATTGTACAGAATGTCAATAGAAAATCAATTATGTATCCTAACCTATTATGTTTTCATATTTGAAATGTAAATAATAAAACAAAATTTATTCACCTAAATGTAACAGGCTGTAGCCAGGGGGCCCCCAAAAGAAGGATTTGTAATGGGGTTCAAAACTCAGGGTGTCCATGAAATATTAAAAATATGGGATGTCCTCACTGCCACAAGTCTGAGCTGGGGGATGGGATACAAGGAGCAGGGCCATTAAGTTGTTTTGCATAGCAACAGTTTTACAGACAACCACTAGAACGGTCATTTAACATATCTATAAACTTTAACTGGTTTCATAGATATGCTAAATAACTGTTGCTAGGCTTTGAGCCAGGGAGGAGGGAATGACTTCTACTCTAGATGTAACTGGGAGGCAACTCCCCCTTGTTACAGAGCTTGCATGAGAGCTTGGAGATGATTGGCTCTATGCCACGAGGCCACACCTGCCTGGACTTACCACTGCAGCCCAGAAAAGCTGGGAAATGTGGGAGTGATGGCAAGTGTAGCCGACTGTGGGAAGAGTTGGAAATGGGGCTGCAGAGGAAGATTAGCACTGGGACTTAAACCCAGGTGTGGCAGCCGTGACAAGAACCACCACTCAGCTTTAGCAAAGAATCACCAGGCGACTTTAGCAAAGAATCATCATGTGGCTTTGGCACTGCATCACCACGTGGCTTTGGCAGGGGATAATCACACAGCTTTGGAGCTGCCTTTGCCACACAGTTTAGGAAGCTGGAAAGTAAGATGTAGCAGTGATGCAGAGCTCTCTTTTATCAGTTCAGAAGAATGCAGGAGAAACGCTGCAGGAAGGAAAGGGATGAAAGGACTCTTGCTGGTGGACCATGAGAAGGTTCCATGTGGTTTTGGAATAAGAACTGGAGATCCCGGCAACATAGTTAATGATGCTGGGAACTGAGGGAGGCCTGCCAGCCAAGCACGGATTACTGAGAAGAACTGAGGGCTGCCTGAGCTATGGACTTCTATTTCTTTTCCTGAGATATGGTACCCCAGACCGAGCAAAGGGGGGAAGGAAGGACTGTGTGTGTTTGTAGGTGTTTTAAAGGACTTTGGGATTTTGATAAAGACATTAAGTCATTACTCTTAAGTCTGTATAACTTGAGTAAATAATTCCTTTCCTTTTCACCAATCTCTAACATGGAGAGCTATAATTCTCTGATGAGGGCCATAGTGAACCTAGTACAGGGGGATCACAGGAGAAGGAGGCGTCCATTTGGTAACATTGTGGGACCCCCTTCTCTGGTGGCCAATCTGGGAAAATCATGGGAGACCACATGTGCGGTAGCTTTAAGGTAATACAACTACTTGCACGTGTGCAGTAAAAGCCCACCAAAACTAGCCAGGAAGGGTCCGCCCCATAAGAACAGAGTCCCTCCAGCCCATGGTTTCAATCTCTGCTTGGAGTTGGCCTGCTCCCACGTTCTCTGCTATAAACCCTGGGCGTTTGGCTTAATTCTTTGTCCTGATCACTAAGAACCTGGTTACCTGTGCCCACCTGTGACATAAATAAAGAAAAATGTCAGGTTGGGTTTCAGCATTCTCAATAAAGATATTCAATTATTGAAGCATATCTACAAATACATTCAAGAAAATAAAAGACAAAATGAGAATTGTATTTTATATTCAGTTAAAATGTATTTCAAGTAGAATTGTTAGAGACAAAAATTCTGAGATTCACAGAACAAAAGAATATTTTTCCTGATCTCCAGTCTAGAAAACTACATAATATGATCTTCAACAAGCCAAGAGATGATGGGACAAGTACTGCAAATGGAAGGAATGTATTCAATTTATATTTATGAAATAAAACTAGGAAATGATAGCAAAACCTTATAAAGATAGGCACTGTTGTCATTATTATACAAAATTTAAAAGCCTCAGAAAGTGTATGAGTTATGCATTATTACCACTTCCACTCTTCACATGAAGGAATTGAAACAAAATAAGTCAAATACCTTGTTCTCATAGATATTAAGCAGAAAAACTTTGAATTCCCAGCCAGGAAGTGTGACTCCAGGAATAATATTCTTAATTGCTCTTCCTTACATTCTCTCAATTCTAATAGGTGGAATGAAGGGCCTGGAAGATTTCTCACTTGTTGAGTGCCACAAGTAACATAAATTTACCCGTTATAAAATTTTGTTACTTCTCTTGGGTTGTTGAGTTGTTTTTTCATTTCAATAGGATCTCAGATACATGTTTTTAAATAAATCTTTGACCTTGCAGTTACTTTACTTCCTTGAATTTTCCTTTGGTGTTTCAGTAACTCCTATTTTAGATCTCTGAACAAAAACAATTAAAAAGAACCACAAGGAACAAAAATACCATTCTTGTCAAATTATTCAACAAGCATTCATTGAGCATCTACTGTGTGAGAGTCTGGATGGCTTCCAGTGGACCAAATGAACCAAATTTCTGCTTTCATAATGCTTATATTCTGGAGGTAGAATACAAATAATAAATATTAGGGTAATAAATAAAATAAATAATATGATAAAAGATAAGTGTTATGGGCATGATATAGAACAGTGCAAAGAGGACTGGGAATACAGGATGATGAGCTACAGTTGCAAAATAAATAAGGTGAACATAGATCTCATTCTGAAGGTAATTTTTGATCAAAGACATGAAGGAAGTGTAGAAGAAGGTAATTTAGATATAGGGGCAAAATTTGTTCTAGGCAGAGAGGCCAGCAGTAAAATGTCTCTCACAAAGGAGCACACCTAGCAGATTCAAGTGTGATGATCAATATTGGAGGAAAAGAAGGGAGGGGAGAGTAATGATAATAAGAAGGTTGGTAATCATCACAGAGTTAAGGACCAGTGCCCACTGGGTCTTTCAGGCTTTGTAAAGATTTTAGACTCCACACTAGATGAAGCAAGTAGCCATCAGATGATTTTGAGTAGAGATGTAATCTGACTAATTTTTTAATAAGATCATCTGGCTCCTAGATTGAAAATAGATTCTAAGAAGGCAAGCATGAAAATAGGGAAAACATTTAGAAGGCTATTATAATAAATTATTAAAAGGGTAATTTTAGCTTGACAGGGAAGTAGCATTAGAATTCTTAATGTTTCTTAACCAATATTTTCTATAGGATAGGATATCTAATCTATCCTCAAATATTTTTTAATTTATTCAATTGCTTTTGAAATATTGAATGGAGTCCTTTTTAAAAAACTAAAGATTTTATTAATAAAATTTTTCTGTTTTGTGTTTCTGAAGAGCATTTGTGTACCTTTTGATTTTAAACTGCCTATTAATAGTTTATTGTAGCACATTTCTTTAGATTCTACTTTATTTTATGTGATTTTTTTTTTTTGTATTCGTTAAGCTCATAAAGACAAAATTCTTATTATTTTATCAATTTCTTTCTGGAGAAGTAATTCTAACTGTTCAATTTTCTTGCATCATTTAAAATACTTTTACTAGCACCATGATTAATATATCTATATAATAGGGAACTCAATATATTTTTCACAGAACTCCACCACTAAAGATAGAGTAAAACATGATTTCCAAAGTAGCACAGTTTTGATAAATGTAGGTTATGTTTAATATATCCATGTTTTAAGAACCAAAAACAGCCCTGGCTGGTGTAGCTCAGCGGATTGAGCGTGGGCCTGAGAACCAAACAACTGTGGTTCAATCCCCAGTGAGGACACATGCCTGGGTTGCAGGCCAGTTCCCAAAAAAGGGGACCCATGAGAGGCAACCATACATTAGTATTTCTCTCTCTCTCTCCTTTCCTTCCCCTCTAAAGATAAATAAACAAAATCTTTTTAAAAAGAACCAAAAACAGTATATATATGTACATATATGTGCATGTATATATATGTGTACTTATGTGTATCTGTATGTAGTTTGAGTTACTGTTTTTTCTGGAAATAATTCTACATTATATATGAAAATACTTCATATGTTTTCTCTCTTCTGGTTTTAACACACACATATACCCACCAATATATTTGTGAATTATTGTTTGAAAATTGTTTAGCTCATTTTAATGACATGCCTAAGTGATAAAATTCATGTGCTTGTAATTCACTGTACTTTGAATCCTCTGCATCTCTGCTTTTACAGAGTGAAGATTCTGCTGAAACCATGATACTGGTAAGCAACCTACACTATATAAATAATTTTGGAATCAGAGATGACCATGCAGCTCTATGACAATGACACTTTTTGGCACTAGCATAATTTTTAAGACTTGTAGATAGTGATTTCCAGCATGTGAGTAGTTTAAACAATGTTCCAGGTATTTTATATAATTTTTAGTACCATCCCGTTAAGGTTTTGCTTGTCTGTTTTTGTTTTTTAAATCAACAGAAGTCCATATTCTTTTCAGGTTTCTTGAGTTTTTAGCTAGTGTCCCTTTTCTGTTTCCAGATGCCATCCAGGACAAGGACAGCACACTACTTTTGCTTGCTGTGTGTCCCTAGACTTTTCATGGCTGTGACAGTTTCTCAGACTTTTCTTGTCCTGGATGATCTTGAGCAGCCCAATGAGTACTGACCTGGAATTTTATAAAATGTACCTCAGTTGAAATTTTCCTGATGTTTTTCTCATGATTTAAGTGGGCTTATGGATTTTTGGAAGGAAGAACACAGGTAAAGTGCCATTCTCATTGCATCCAGTTGAGGGTACATGCTATTAACCTGAGTTACCAGTGATGATGTTGACCTAGATTATCTGACTGAGGTAAGGTGTCCCAGGTCTCACTATGAAATTACTCTCCTTTTCACCCATTCTACAGTGTACTCTTTGGAAGGAAGTCACAATGTACAGCCCACACTTGAAGGAGGGGGAGTTATGCTCCACCTCCTGATTACAGAGTTATCTATGTATTTACTGGGGAATTTTTTTGCTTGGGGAAGTGTGTCTCTTCTCTCCCACTTATTTGTTTATTCAATAATTGATTTCTATCAGAATGGGCTCCCACTGCTAAGGTTTTTATTAAGTATGACTAATTTCCTATAGATGTAGATGTTTACTGGTATAAATATATATATATTTACTCAGAAAGTAGAAAAACTCACATTGATTAATAGATTCTATATCTGATTACCTAGAGTAGTATGCAAATTGTTATCTCAAGTAACAGCATAAATTAAAAATTTTCTTATTTGATCACTGTCCATTTCTACACATAATCAGAGCTGTCTTAAATGAATTTGCTAACTACTTTTCAGGACTTCATTCTTGGCTCAGGTCTTGATAGATTTCAAACTTAGAATTTTATTTCTTTATCTGAAGGTTTTTAATTCTCTATGACTCAGGAAGTCATCTTTCCTATTTCCTGTAATTTACTTCTTAACTCTGAATGATTTCTAGGGACTTTCTTGATAATATATTGATAAAGGCTATTTTCTTCTTTAGTCATCTTTTAATATGAATTCTGATCACTGTCTCTAGATAAATTTTATTGCTGTTCTTCAGGAATCTCCTCTG
>PVKM010031131.1:0-16832 GCA_004027735.1 Carollia perspicillata | reverse complement strand
TCGGGGGTGAGGGGTGGAAGAGAAGGTGGGGGAGGGTGGACGGTAATGGCAACGCGGCGCTGTCCCTGGTGCTGAAAAAATAATGCGGTCTTCCTCGCGCTTGCGGTGGGGTTTCGCAAGACTTAAAGACCCTGCGAAATGAAATTAAAATAGGGTCATTGTGGGGAAAAAAAGAGGCCTCGTATCTTTCTGATAAACATTTCAGTGTCTCTTGTTGGAGTGGGGGAAGGGGGGCAGAGGCAAATCAGGGGCGGGGAGCTGTCAGTGCAACCAAAGCCGGCCTGGCCTTCTGAGCATGCCCAGTTCTCCGTGCTGGAGCCATAGGGGAGTTTGTCTGCAGTTTCCACTTCGGGCTGGAGAAGCAGAAAGGGAGAGAAGGGGGCGGAGGGGGGCGGGGAGCCGGGGTCCAGGCAGAATTCAGGATCCAGCGTGAGGATAATCAGTTGAGGAATATCAACACTCATGCTAAAACTAAGCACAACCATAGGTCGAAGCGGGAGTCGGTGCTTGCAAGAAAGTGAAAGGGACTCTGGGAAAATGATCTAACCCTCTGTAGGGCAGCTCCCACAAACTAGAACAAATAGCAGGAAGATTTTACTTGTCCCGATGATGACTGACTGTGTTTGGTTGGAAACAACCTGCTAACGAACTCCTCGTGTACAGAGGAAGTTTCTAATACGGTCCCCGTCGTCTCTTATTGCAGTGCGCATTAGCAGGCCTTGGCTATGCAATTGGTAGGCTGATTAGTGTGAAACCTCCTGAGTGCACTTGAGGGACTCAGACACTTACTTCTGATTGTAAATAAAGGATGTTTTTATTAAGCAATGTGTTTGAATTTTTAACAAATCTGCCATCTCATTGATTCTTGTTTCTTTCAAAGTAGTACGCAGTTATATGTTGATAATGTTGTCACCACTTCCAAGTCCTTATAATTCTTCTTTGGAATGGCTATTATAGGCATTCTAGTGAGACACCCGAAACAGTAGTCTCATGATTTGGGGACAGTAGCATGTATGTGATGAAATGTAGGCTGCCACTTACTCACCAGCTAGGTTACATGAACTGAAGACTCATGGAATTCCCGGACTGACGGTTCAATAGAGGTCGACTATGCACACCTGCCCTCCAGTGTTTGTACCTCTTTGCAATGCTTTATTTCCTCATCTGTAAAACGGGAGTAATAACGCTGATGGGGTTCTTGTGATTATTAATGAGAGAATACACACGAAAAGTTGAGTAGTGAGGCTACTGCATAGAAAGTCCTCAATGAATGATGGTTAGGATACTGACAGTTATTTCCCACTTATTTCCATCTCTTCTAAGTAGTAGTTAGGAAGTTCTTTTGTAACTTTTTTTTTGCCTGTCTCCAAAACTTAAATCTAAACCTCAAAGATAAAATTTGCTTCTGCAGAGGCTTTTGAAAAAAATTGGATGTGCTATGTTTTGAGTGATAACAACACTTAGAATCAGTGTGGATCTTCCCACTTGAGAATATCCCATCCTTGAAGGTTTTATTGTAGTACAGTTGTTAAAAAAGCTATCACCTGTCATTCACTTGTATAGTTACACATTATGTAAGTAATTTCAGGTTAGAGTCAGAGAGTATTACTGTCCTCTTCTTGTGTTTTCTCCTCCTTGTTAAGTTTTGAGATGCTCTGGATGCTTTTTCTTATCTCTTTCCTGGACAGTTCATGCCAAGATAAGTAAAATCTACCTGTGGACTTGATTGTGTGATGCAAAGAGTTTGCAATTAAGGAGCTATTTTAGAATTGTTTGTAAAACAGATTTTTATCTGTAGGTGATAGGAAGGATACCATAAGAAGCTAGGCATGTAGATTTGAGTTTTGCGTGCCCTTCTGATTAACTGTGAGACATTGGGTGATTAATTTAACAGTTTTGTGTCTCAGAGTCTTCATCTATGAAGTAAGGAATAGTAGAAGCAGCTATTTTTGTTTAGTCCTAAGGGTTTGGAGGGTAAAGATGGTAAATGGGAGTAAGCTATAAGAAGGGTAAGGATGTTTTGGGTATTTTTAGATACCTTTATTTAGACAGAAGGAAAGTTAAGAATTTCTTTTCTTCTTTCTTTTACATGCATGAACACGAACAGGTTGAGATTCCGAAGTACATTATAAACCTGAAAATAGAGAAAACACATAAAAGGCTACATACTTGATATTCATAAAGGGGAAATGCTTTTAAATAAAGAAAAGTTGCAGATCTGTCTTCCTTTAGCCTTGGACTCAGTAGGAGTATGGCTAAGAGGGAAGAGAAAGAGAAGGGAAGGCCATGAGATTTTTCTTTTCTACTGGATGTGAAGACCTTCAGGATGGGAGAGAATGAGAGAGTTCGTTTCTCATCTGCATTCAGGAGTGTGCATAGTACCACTTGCCTATGGGCCAAAAGGGGAGCATTAGATTTAATATAACGTCAAACTATAATTTCTGTTACTTTTTCCTGAGGTCTCTTGAGGTAGGTTCAGGTTTCACTGGTGCAGGAAGTGGACGTAGTTTGGTTGAACCAGCAAGAGGAAGTACTTGCATTTCAACCTAAGCAGATCACGTGACTTGTGACTTATCTTTGAAATATAATGTATCATAGATATGTGAAACATGATTTTATTTTTACATAGTGGATTTTATTTTACATTTTTTTTTTTTGTGAAATAAGTAATAATGAGAGAGAGGCAGGCTTTGGCTAAGATATAGTTTGGAGGCTTTTTACACGCTTGGTCTGTTTCTTATGCTGTGTGCAGAACCCTGATCTCAGAAGGTGAATGCTTCCTAGCAGTTTCTCAGGTGATTGTACAAGAGTTCATTTTTTTCCCCTCTGAGTGCTTCTTTTTCTTACAAAGTTTACTATGGTGAAAATGTTTGTGTACCTGATATAGAATCTGGAATGATAAAAATAAAAATTTATAGTTCTTTTATTTGGAATTCTAAAGAGGAGTCCAAATCTCCTGCACCCCCTACCCCCAGCTTTCTCCGTTTTCTAAGAGTTAAAATTGACCAATCTGGGGCACTTTGGGTGTACACTTGTAAAAGAAGCTTGCTTTGGATAACAGCAGAAGTTAAGAGCTGGAGTTCCAGAATCAGACTGCTGCTTGGGTATGAATCCTGGTTCTGCTTTCTCACAGTCTGCGTGAACTTGGACAGATTTACTCAACCTCTCTAAGCCTCAACTGCTTTAATCTATAAAATGGGGATATTTACAGTTGTGAGGATTAAATGAGGTGATCTAGGAAAGTGCTTAGCACAGAACTCGGGCACGTAATGAGGAGTTCAGAAATGTTAACTATTAGTATCATCATCATCAATCTTGTGTTTGCTGCTACATTATAAATTATAAATGTGGATCTAGCCACCCCCCAAAAAAGTATTATTCAACTGGGACATGGACTATTGGACTATTTTTTATCTTTCCTCTACAGCAATTAGCCCAGCCTATTTAGAGCGGGAGGGAATCTTCTGCATGGCAAATCCTTGACTTGTTTTATCTAAACAAAACATTTCTAAGGCATGAACTGCCTATCCCTCACCTTTTGCATTATGATGACAGTGGAACAGCTAGTAAACATAAATCAGTTATATAAATATCCATCAAAATGTCAAATTTGGGTATTAGCCTGCTGATAATTTGGGCATAAGCGCAGAATGGCTCATGATAGAAATGTGAAATTATGCTATTTTTAATGTATTTATTCTACTCAACATCTTTATCTCAGTAACTAAAAACCTTTTTGATGACATCAAAAACAAACATTGTAAAGAGTACAGCTAGTTAGCAATATGATTTGAAGTTGGACTGGCCCTTCTCCTCTATGTATTAAAGGCCATGCTTGGAGAAATCAATAGAATGTTTAAAATTTAAAAAAAATGTTTTGTACATTTTGTGGTAATATTACTAAAATAGAAAAGTACTTGACTTAAAAAAAGTTGTTTGAATAGCATCGTAGCCTGTACTTGTTTAGAAATCTTTGCACAACATTGCTAATTTCTTGTAGACGAAACTCTAGTTTTTTTCAAATATGCAAAAATTTGACTATGGTTTATTGACCGTGTTTGTGGTAGCAAAAAGAGCATGTGATTTTTACCTCTTGTCTTACATGATTTCTCTGCATCATTTGACACGACTTGCTTTATTCCTCATTTAAACTCTATTTTCTTTCTCTTTTGGCTGTTTCTACTTAGACTTTTTTAGGACTACTTTCTTTTTGCCCTTTCTAAACATGCTTCTGTCATTGGGCCTCTCTCTCTCTCTCTTTTTAAAATCCCACAGAATTTTGTTCTTATTCACTCTCGTGTCCGTTACCATCTCCTTGTGGATGGCGTCCAAATACAGTTTTCTACTCTAGGCGCGTTTGTTGAACTGTAAGCCACTATCTCTATTCAGGCATCCTCTAGGCATCTCAAACCCAAATTCCTTGTGTTCTGCCCCAAATTTGTGCTTCTTTTTGCATTACTCATTTCAGCGAATGGCACCACCATCTGCCCGTTAATCCTAGTAAAAAAACCGGGCGTCTTAACTTCTACCCTCTGTCATTAGTGTTAGTATCAGTATGGAACAAATCGTCAAACCCTTTCTACTTTCTGTCATTAGTGTTAGTATTAGTATGGAACAAATCGTCAAACCCTGTTGCTGCCCGCTGATTTAACCTCTTGATCTCATTACATCGTTGGACATTTTTTTAAAAAAGTTCAATGTGTCATGTTCTTTTTTCCTGAAATGCTTTCTTTCTCTCGATTGCCCGCTTCTTTGCCTTTTTATTGTTCAGTATTTGGCTTGCGAACGCTGTCCGATTGCTCGCCTTACCCTGTGGGCCCCACTTGTGTGCTCACGCTCTATTGCAGTGATTAGCTTTCTTGTTAGGTGCCCGCATGTACTTTGTGTGTAGACTGCATTATATTCATCTCTGTGCCTCCAGTGTGCAAACACTATTGACCAGTGTACAGTGTTTGCACAAGAACTGTTTCTTGAATAAGTACAAATGTTACTAGGTGAGGTAAAAGTCTTTTGTAAAGAAAGATTGCATAATCAAGTTTTTGGATATCATTAATTTGAAGATAACACATTTTCATCAGTGTGAAGTTCTGCATTCTGTACAGTTTTATCCTTTCTTTTTTTTATAGCTAATTCTTATATCTGTAATTGCTCTCTCTTTTCTAATTGGATTGGCAGATATCTCCAACACAGTGTTAAATATAGCATAGAGAGTGAGTATTCTTGTTTTTTAATTTTAGTTGGGAAGGTTCTAGTTTTTCACTATGAAGTAAGATATTCTTTTGGGCTGAGGTGTGTACTAAGGAAATAACCATCAATTCCTACTTTATTGACTTAAAAAAAAAACCCTGAGTGGTATTGAACTTTGTCAAGTTCATGTTCTGTATCTGTGGAGAACATGTGACTTTTCTTAACTTCATTAGTATGCTGGATTGATAGAATTATGTCATATTTTATTTAATAACTTTTGCATTGATCTTATATGCTAGATTTGTTTTCTCCTTTGCAGGGGTGGTGTGGGGAGTCATTCTAGCCAGGATCTGGGACCGATGCTATATTTACTACATAAGACGAGTCTGGAAGTTTTCCTACTTTTTCTGTGCTCTGGACTGATTAAAGTAACATGGAGGCTGTCTGAGTTTTAAAAGTTCGTTAGAGTCCCCCTGGAAGACCACCTGCCCGGAGCTCTTTTGTAGTGGAGCTCTTTGACTTCTTTCTCTGTTTCCTCTATGACCCTTGTTCTAGTTGGACTTTGTGTTTCTACTGGGGTCAATTTTGGTAAGTTTGATTTCTCAGGAAAATTATTCAGTTCGTCTAAGTTTTCAAAGTTGTTTGCACAGAATTATGCAAAGGCGTCTTTTAGAAATTAAATATTTTCCTTTCATTTGATGTAACTCATCATATCTAATGTTGTGTATTTAGGACAGTTTGTGCCCTTGCTCCTCCCTTTTTCTTGCCTGAGTTAGCTAGTGATTTGTCTGTTGTTGATTTCTTTTCTCAGGAACCAGTTTTTGGATTTATTTATTAACTGTACCTTTTTCGCTTCAAAATTAGTTTATGCATTTATTATTGAGTCTCCTTTTCCCTGATTTTTTTTTTTGTTTTACTTTGGTGGTTATTTTCTAGCTTTTTGAGTTTGGTGTTTATTTATTTATTTTAATATTTTTGATATAGACATTTCATGGACTATATTTAGCTTAGCCTACAGATTCCTTATAATGTTAGGCTTTTATTATTATTTTCAAGAAATTCTGCAATTTAATTTTGTATTTTGCCTTTGACCCAAGACTTAGTTACAAGTGCGTTTGTAAAATTCATGTGGAAAAAATTTTGTTCTTTTCAAATTTTGCTATTGATTTCTACTTTTATTGAATTATAGTCTCAGAATGATATTTGCATGATTCCTATTCTTTGGAACTTAGTGAAGTTATCTTTGTGGACTGACATTTGGTCAGTTTTTGCGAATGTTCCATGTACACTTGAAAAGAAGTTATAATCTCCATTTTTGGGATTTGGAGTTTGATATAGACCTATGAGATCTGTAACTACATTGTCTAGATCTTCTGTACCTTTATTAACTTTTAGTCTGCTTGATTTTGGATTGTGAGGTATGTTAAAGTTTTCCTGTTATTATTTTGTTTCTATTTTTCCTTGAATTTTTTGTAGGTTGCTGCTTAGTGAAAATTATTGCTATTATTGGGTTCATAAATACTAGTAGCTGTAATGTCTTCATTGTGAATTGTAGCCTTAAGCATTATAAAGTGTCTTTTATATATTTTAATGCTTTTTGGTGTCAGTTCCATCTTGTCAGACACCAAGTTTATGACCCCCTGTTTTCTTTTCGCGTTTGCCTTATATATCTTTCTCCATCCTTTTATTTTTAACTCTTTTGAATCTTTTTGTTTTAGGTATGTCTTGTATTCTGCATAGTGTTGGATTTTGCTTTATTAGCCAATCTGAAAATCCTTTTCTTTCAATAGGTGAGTTAAGCACATTTACATCTATTGATATGATTAATATGTTTGGCCTCAATTTTATCATATTGTTTTATTTTTGTGTCTTTTGTATCTACACTTTTTTTCATTATGCAGTGGGTTTTATTTGCTTGTTTGTCCCATGGGTTAACTTTATAGTTAATACCTTTATATATCATTAGTCTATGTTTTTGGACTTAATTTCTTACATTGAACAATATTGAAATTAGCTTGTAACTTTTTTACCCTGCTTTTTCTACCTCAGTATCTGATCTAAAATAATACCCTTTTATTTCCAGTTAATATTTATTAGGCAGTCATATTGCTATGCACTCCTCATTTCCCCACCCCAATTTCTGATTATTACCCTATACTATAGTCTCTTCTTTATAACTATGGTTTAGCTTTGTTCTACAGGCATATTTACATTTAATGCTCACCACTGATTCCTGTATTACTGTCTCTCAGTTTCTTTGGGTGTCTGAATATCCTTTTCTAGTAGATTCTTTAGGAAGGGCGCACAGGATTATTGTGCCCTGAGTTTGGCAGGTTTATGTAATAGTTTCTTTGCAGCTTTGTACTTAGAGGTCAGTTGGGGGAGATATCAATTGCCGAACTCATATTCCCCTTATTTGGGTGTCTTAAATTTGTTACACCCTTTCTCTGGGGGGCATTAAGAATTGTTAAAAAGTCTAGTGACAGTCTTGTTTTCTTTTCCTTATTAGTGACAGCCTTTTTGCCTGGTTGCCCAAAGGATGTTTTATTTTCTTTCAAAGTAGTTTTAACTATAATATGACTCACTGTTGGCCATGTTGAAATGATCATGGTGTATCCTTTCAAGGTTTTTAAAAAAAATTTTAAAAGAGTGTCCTAGAATTACAATTTTAATATTTATTTTGTTCAATTTTTTGTCATTCTGTGCAATCCCTATCATATATGCGATGTTTTCTTTTTTTTGCTAATCGTCTATGTTAGATTAGTTTCTACTGAATGTTTTTAAAATTCCTTTCTTCATTCCTTTTCAGTTTTTTTAGCGTCAACTGTACAATATCCTTTTCTTTGTCTATATGTAAGCTAGCTTATTCATGGTGATTTTGCATGTAAATAGAATATATTTAGGTCTGAATTTGAAATGTCAAATAGAAATTAAAAATCGAAACTCTTCAGTGGAATATTCTCTCTCCTAAATCCAAAGTTATTTATTTTAAGCAAGTACAAGCATCTGACTGTGTCACTGTGTCTTTTAGTGCAGAGGTACCCAAGAACCAATGGATTGAAATACTTATTATTTTGTTCTTTTTTTTGTTTTGTTTATTGTGGAAATGGTTATACACAAAAATATTCACTCATTTTGAAGGCACAGTTGAATGGATTTTGCTAAGTATATACAGGGGTGAGCAAAAGTAGGTTTACAGTTCTAATACAAATAAATAATATAATAATTAATAAATAATACAAGAATACACTCTGTACATGTACTCACAACTCCCTGTACAATTGTGTGATGACCCCCCCCCCAATCAGTATAAAGAATAGTCCGTGTACCTTAAAAAGATTCCTGGGTCCCTTTGCTCTTGACCCCCTTCTTCTACCCTTGGTTCGAGTATTTCATGTTCATGGAATCATTCAATGCAACAGTCTTTCCAGCGTGACTTATTTTATTTAGCATCAAGTTTTTGAGATTCATTGATATTGACTGTAGTCTTTTGTTCCTTTTTATTACTCTTCAGTATTTCATGGTATGTATATATTATTTGGATAGTTTCCAGTTTTGGGCCGTATGAATAATACTGCTAAAAGTATTTGCATACATGCTTTTATTTCTCTAGGGAGGATACCTAGGAGTAGAATTGCTTGACAGCATGTCAAATGAACATTTAATGTTATAAGATGTTGCCATACTGTTTTCCAGAGTGGCTGTAACATTTTTTTATTCTGACCAGCATTGTAGGAGAGAGTTCTTGTGGCCCCACCTCCTCATCACGATGGGTGTTGACAGTCTTTTTAACTTTAGTCATTCTCATGGGTGTGTGTAATGGTGTTTCATTGTGGTTTTTATTCGCATCTCTCTGAGGGCTAGCGATGTTGATCATCATTTCCGGTGCCTATTGGCCATTTGTATGTTTTCTTATGGGAAATGTCTGTTACAATACTTTGCTCATTTTTATTAGATTTTTGTTTTTTTTTATTGAGTTTTACATAAGAGTTCCTTATATATTCTGAATACAAGTTCTTTGCAATGAAAAATTTTGCTTTTATTCTGTGGCTTACCTTTGTGTTTTCTTATGACTTTTGAGAAGTAAAACTTTTAAGTCTTGAAATTAATTTTATCAATTTTTTTCTTTTATCATTTGTACTTTGGTGTTCTGTGTAAACAGTCTTTGCTTAACGTAATGATACAAAGATTTTCTCCAGCGTTTAATATCTAACATTTAGGGCTTTGAACATTTTGGAGCCAATCTTTACGTGCTATGAGGTAAGGCTTGAAGTTCATTATTCCCATATGTTCTTCCAGTATCATTTGTTGTAAAAACGATCTTACCTCCATTGAATGATGTTGGTTGCTTTGTTAAAAATCAACCAACCATATATTTTTCTGGTCTATTTCCAGATGTTATTTTGTTTATTCATTTACCTATCTATCCTTATGCCAGTCTTTATTACTCTAAGTTTATAGTAAGCCTTGAAACCAGGTAGTATAAATCCCCCAACTTTTAAAAATTGTTTTTAGCTGTTTTAGGTCTAGTGCTTTCTATGTAAAGTTAAAAACCAATCTCTCTCTCTCTCTCTCTCTCTCTCTTTTAAAGAAGCTTATTTGGGTTTTGGTCTATAGGTTAGTTGAGGAGGAGGATTATTTTAACAACATTGAGTTTTTCAATCATTGGAATGATACATATGTATACTTATTTAGGTCTTGTTTAATTTCCATTGTAATACTGTGTCACATTGTTCATTAAATTTATTCCTAAGTATTTTTTTTTAGTGGAGCTGTTTTCTAAATTTCACTTTTCTAATTATATGGTGCATAGAGAAATATGATTGATTGGTGTATATTGGTCTAATATTCTGCACTCCTGCAATGTTTACCTATTTAGTCTAGTAGCTTTGGGGGGGAATCACTTCAGGGTTTCAACACATACCACCATGTCATCTGTGAATGTGGTTTTACACCCACCTTGCCAATCTTTCTATTTCTGTTCGCTGCTGTTGCACTGGCTGCGACCTGCAGCGCAGGGCGGGTGCAGGTGGTGTGAGCGCACGGCCTTGCCTTGGTCTTGGTCTTGGTCTTGGGAAGGAAGCTGCGAGCCTGCCGTAATAGTGAATCAGTGTTTAACATTGTTGCATTCCTGAAATAAGCCACATTTGGTCGCAATATACATCCTTTTAAAATATTGTATTCCATTTTTGCTAATATCGTGTTAAGGACTGTTGAATCTATGTTCATGATCAGTATAGATCTATAATATTTTTTTCCCTTGGTATATCTTTGTCTGGTTTTGCTATCAGTTGACTTGGTCCCATAATATGAGTTTGGAAGTGTTATATTTGCAGAAAGAGTTTGTATAGGCAGGATATTTTTTTTCTTAAATTTTTGATAAAATTCAACACTGAAGCTGTTGGGGTCCAAAGGTGGTTGTTTTTGTGTGTGTATGTAGTGGGGGGGGAGGTTTTAAATTTTAAATTAAACTTAGTTGCTACAGAACTGTTCAAGTAATTTTTGTTGTTGTTTTAATTTCTCTTGGTCAACTTTGTTATTTATATCTTTCAAGGAATTTGTCCATTTTTGTCCATTTGATAAATTGGTCCAGTTGTCCATTTATTGACGTAAAGTTGTTTGCAATAATCCCTTATTCTTCTCTCTACACATATGTATAGGTACAAAAAACTATAAATGTCCTTGTAAGCCCTACTTTAGCTGCACTCCACCAATTTTGACAGGTAGTATTTTCATTATTGCTTAATCCAACACATTTTGAATTTAAACTATAATTTTCTCTTTGATGCAAAGTTTCTTTGGAACTGTGTTGTTTAATTGACAAATATTGGGATTTTTCCCGGTTCTTATTTATTGTTATTGATTTCTAACAATACCATTTTTGTCAGAAAAAGTAATCTATAAGATTTCAGTCTTGTGACATGAAATGAGACTTAAATTTTATGGATCAAAACATGGCCTATACCAGTAAACATTCCGTGTGTACTTGAAAAGAATGTGTATTCTGCGTTCATTGGCAATATATTCAAATCTGCTAGGTCCTTCCTGCTTTTTGTCTAGTTTTCCTATCAATTGCTGATAAAGGCATCCTGTAGTCTCTACCATGATTATGGAATTGTCTTTTTTGCCTTTATTATTTTTTTAAATTTTTTACTTTTTAAAAGATTTTATTTATTTATCTTTAGAGGGGAAGGGTTAGGGAGAGAAATATCAATGTATGGTTGCCTCTTGTGTGTCCCCTGCTGGGAACTGGCCTCCAACCCAGGCATGTGCCCTGGCTGGGAATTGAACCTCGATCCTTCACTTTGCAGGCCTGCGCTCAATCCACTGAGCTACACCAGCCAGGGCTCTTTTTTGCCTTTAAATCTGTTGATTTTTGCTTTACATATTTTGAAGTTCTGTAATTGGATTCATACTCATTTATGATTGTTTTCCAGTTGAAACATCTATTTTATCATTATGGGGTATCTTCTTTATCCTTGTTGGTATGTTTTGTTTTGAAATCTCCTTCTCTGATACTAACAATGCTACTCCAGCCGACTTTTGCTTACTGTTTGAGTGGCATTTACAGGGGTGGGGAAGATGTAGCTTTACAGTTGTGAGTGCATGAAACAAAGAGTTTATTCTTTATTATTCTTTATTAATTATTGTATTATTTTCCATATGAACAATTACAAACCTCCTTTTGCCCCATCCTGTATTTTACATTCATTTCTTTTCAATCTTTAAAAATATCCTATGGGCCTCTTTGGTATTGTCTTTTGCATTTTTTAGTAAAGGTTATCCTAGCAATTATGATGTACACTCTTAATTTTTCATAGTTAACATATAATTAATTACGTCTTCTTTTATTTAAAACACACAAATCTTGTAGTCTGAGGGGCCTATATCCCTCTTCCTCTTATAGTTGCTATAATGCAATACATATAATATGTATGTATGCTATATGAGAGTGAAATCCACGAGACAGTGTTATAATTTTAATTTTAAAGTTATGTGGTTAAGAAAGAAATTAAGAGGAAAAAGAAAACATAATCTTTCTGTTCACAAAGAGATTTGACATTTTTGATGCTCTTCTTTTCTTCCTGAGGGTCCATGTTTCCGTCTTTAGCCTGAAAACTTCTTTTAGCTTTTACTGTAGTGCAGCTCTGCTCGTGACCAAGTTTCTCGGATTTCTTTGTCTGGAAACACCTTTATTTTGCTTTTATTATTGAAGGATATTTTTGGTAAATATAGAATTCTGCTTTGACAGTTTTTTTTCCCTTTTCGTACATTAAAGATATTATTATTCTATCAGGCCTTCATGGTTTCCGTGGGGATTTCAGCCATGAAACTGTCCCACATTTATAATATGTATGTAATATATATTTTTTTCTCTTGATGCTTTCAAGATACACTGTTTATCTGTGGCTTTTATCAGGTGGAGTTTCATGTGGGCTTCTACTGGCATAGGTTGCTGGATGTTGATTCTGTTCAGTATTTGCTTATTTTGTGTGTGAAAATTTCTCTTTACATAAAAATCAAATTTGGGAAATCTTTGGCTATTTTTCTTCACATACCTTTCGCTGGCCCATTCTTTTTATTCCCTCTCCTTTTGGTATTCCATTTGCACATCCTTAATTTTACTGTTCGATGTTATGTAACAGGTCTCTGCGGCTCTGCTCATTTTTTCCCCAATCCTTTTTTTTCCCTGTGTATTTTTCAACCTTGAATATCTTCTACTGATCTATTTTTAAGTTTATGTACTCTTTCCTCGGTCATATCCATTTGGCTAGGTCCATCCAGTGAACTTTTTTAATTCAGACATTTATATTTTCCAGTTCTAGAATTTTCATTCTGTTCTTTTTACATCATTTTTATTTTTCTGTTGGGACTTCTTATTTCTCTGCGGAGAGTTGCATGCATCGAGCATGTTTTGTTTTACTTCACGGAGGACAGTCGCACTGGTTGTGTGTCCCTTTCTGTTAGTTCCGTCATCTGTTTCACTTCATGGTCAAACCAGGCTGATGTTCTTCTGAGAACGTGTTTCATTTTCTTGGTTCTTTGTGGGATAATTTTGGATTGTATCCTGTATGTTATAAATATTAAGTTGTGGAGATTTTGGATTCTGTTATTTCCCACTGATGAATGGTGTTTCCTTTTTTTTTCTAGGTCATTTTCTTGGCTTGACTCGAAGTGTAAACTCTGTTCCTTAGGCAGGAAACTCTGTACTCTGTTCAGATCTTTTACCTTGAGCAGGGCTGCTTTGAGGCTGTTTTGCATCTGTGTGGTTCAGGGACCAGTTGGGGAGCTGGGTCCTCAGAGGCCGCGGGTCCCTTTCCCCTTGTGGGGTTCCCCCACTTGCCTCGACATTCACTGTTTGCCCGGTTTCCTTTTCTGGTCCCCAGGTCAGAAACGCTGGGTGGTTGTCTGCCTTCACCACTGTGTCTGCTGCGTGGACTGCCCCGGGCTAAAGGCCCCTCCTCCACGGCAGCTGGAATTCCCTCTCAGAGTCTGTCGCTTCGATCCGTTCTCCTGTGCTCTCAGGCCGCTGTTTTTCCATCATATCCAAGCTTTGTAGTTATTTTCCGTGAAAGGAAGAGAAGGCGTTGGTGCAGGTTTAGTTTATCATAGCCAGAAGCCTCTTTATTTCTTTTTAATTTTTAAGAGTCCTTCCTTCCTCCCTTCCTTCCTCTCTTTCTCTAGAAAGAGGGAGAAGGAGAGGGAGAGAAACACCAGTGTGCAAGAGAAACATCCATCAGCCCCCTCTCGCACGGCCCTCAATGGGGATCTAGCCCTTGCAGCCCAGGCATGTGTCCCGACCAAGAATCGAACCTGCGACCCCTTGGTTTGCAGGAGGACGCACGATCCACTGAGCCACACCAGGTCACAATTCCTTCTTTCCGTGTTTTATTTTTCCTAAGCATTGTCCATTGTGTTTATTTATTCCTCTTTCTAGTGGTTGAGTCTCCCTTTTAAAAATATTTTCTTTGTTTCTGATTCTCTCCAGAGTTCTTTCACCTTCCTTTTCAGAATCTCCCCTCTCTATTCACCTAATTTCAGTGTGCTTAATAACCTAGTTTCAATCATTTTCTTAATTTCTTTTCACTTGTTTTAAAACATGGGGTTACAGTTTTTATCTGTGTAGTGCATGTCTCTGCTTCTTATTTCCTCTTATATATTCTTATGCTTTTTAAATTCTTGTTTATTCTGTTACAGTTATCCCCCTCGTCCCTCCTCCACCCAGCTGGCTCCCCACTCCCACAGTCATTGCCCACGCCGTTGTCCTTGTCCATGGGTCATTCATTCAGGTTCTTCGGCTAATCCCTGCTCTTGTACTTTCTCAGACTCCCCCCACTTTCATTTGGACTTTCTTTCTCCTTTGCATCTAATATCCTTACACTGTTCAGTGGGAATTCTATTCTCAGCAGTTGCTTCTGAACACAGGGCTTCATCTCGAAGGAAGCCCTGGTTCGTTAGTGTTTAGAGTTGAGCATCCTCTCCTTCACTGTACATCTTATCACATGAAGAACCTGCCTTGCTTCGACTGGTTTTTGGGTTGGGTCACCACAGTCTCCTGTGAGTACCTGTGGGCCCTATGGGAGTTTCCCCCTCCAGAGGGCCAGCAGGCCCAAAGGCCTTCTTTTTGTTTCTTCCGGCAGGGATGCTGATATCACATGGGTGTGTAGCTGTCAGACCTTTGTCCCATCCTCTGATAATTGGTTCTTAGGGCTACTTTGTCACCTAGTTCTGTTGTAGATATTATCAGCCAGTCTTTGGGTTGTCATCTTCATGGATTTATCTGTGTTTAGTCAAAGGGTTTGGGTTGATTAAAAAACGAAGCTGCTGCTACTACTCTCTTCCAAGATCCCTCCTCTTTCAGCGTCTTTAACCAGACTCTTTTTAAAACCCTGTTTTCTGGGACTTAAGATTCATTTCTTGAACCAAATGGCTGCTGCCTGTATAACCAGCCTTGTGACCATTCACCCACTCTGTCTGGGTTAAGATGAGGTCATGGCAGCCCCTTTAGTCCTTTCTCTTTTTCTGTTGCCACTAAGAGGAGATGGCCAACACCTGTAAGTATAGGGGAACACTCAAGTCCATGGCAATGTTGTGTGTGTTTTCTTACACTGCTGAGTTTGGGCTTGCTCTTCAGCTCTTTGAAATTAAATCCTACAGCGCTTACATCCACTAACTGTACATGCTCATTGGATGAAAGTATAAAGAAAAGCCAGAGAATGCCTAACAGAAAAGTTGGGGAAAGTATTTACCTTTCTGGTGAGTGAGGGGGATGAACGGAGAGATAGATACCGATAAGATACAGGAAATATTATTTTTATCGTGGTTGTGGGTATATGAGCATAACTTAATATTACTTATGAAACGGTATACGTAATTTATGCCCTCTTTCATTTCATGAAGACTAATGGATGCCCTGGAACACAGTTTGAATTCAGTCTCCTTGAGGGCTCCTTCTGGGACGTCATTGGGCAAAGTCAGGAGGGAGTCTAAGAAAAGCAGGGTTCACCACGGCCAGAGCTTCTGGTGGATGTGGAGGTGGGGGCCAAGTACTGGCCCTCTGGGGAGGGGGTTCCTTTGTATTTTCTGCTTAAGCTCAACATGGCCTACCCCCAGTTCTTAGAAGTAGGTCAAAGTAGAATTCTTTGGAAGTAAAATGAGCGTCCTTAGCTATTTCAAGAAACTGTGAAAGAGAGTAGGAACTTCATTGGCTTAGGAACGAATAAGAATGGGGGCACACTCACCCAGGCACTCTGCCTCCCATAAGATCGCAGTATATCGGGTGTGGGCTCTTGGTGACGACAGCTTCCAACAGTCTGGCGCTTGGACCACAGTGCTCTGCTCTTGACCGATTGCCTTCTCTATCTGATGCACAACGGGGGGTCTTTCCCAGGAGAAAGGATGCATGGGAAATAACTTTTCTGAAACCATGAGTGTCTAAACATGTCTTTATATTTTATTTAGAGCTTGCCTGATTATAGATTTCAACTTTGAAAATAATTTTTTCCAGGGTTTTAAAGACACTGCTTCATTATTGTCTTGCTTTCTCTGTTGCTTTTGAGAAGTCCAAAGCCGTTCTGATTCCTGGTCTTTCCTAAGTGATATAAATTGTTAAAAATCTGTGGTGCCCTGGCTGGGTGCCTCAGTTGGTTAGAGCATCATCCCCTACACCAAAAGGTTGCAGGTTTGATACTCAGTTGGGGCACGTGATAGGGGAGGCCACCAATTGATGTTTCTCTCTCTCCCTTCCTTTCTCTTTGAAGTCAATAAATGTATCTCAGGTGAGGATTAAAAAAAACCTCTAGAAACATACAGAATCTTTTGTCTGTCATCAGTTTCTGACATTTCATGATGATGTGCCCTGTCGTGTGTCAATTTTTATTCCTCGTGGGAGACATGAAAAATCTGCCATATTCTAAAATTTTCTTAACGACTTTGTTAATCATTTGAAACCCTTTGGTTCCGCTGTTGCCTTTTTCTGGAATTCCTTTTATTCTGATCCTGGACCATTGATCATTTCTCTCTTATTTTGTTTCTTTGTTTTTTGCTATACTTTGGGAAGAATTTCAGCAGCTGTATCTTGTAGCCCGTCTACTGATTATTTCTAGGGTCATATTTTTAATTTGCAAGGATCCTTCGTTTGTTCT
>PVKM010031130.1:0-16964 GCA_004027735.1 Carollia perspicillata | reverse complement strand
ACTCTATTCCACTGACTTCTTTGCAATTCTGAGAACAACTGAGTACAGTCCCAAATTAAGGCCTGAACCTAGGTGCTTCCCTGTGCCTATTATGCCTTTCTCTTTCACATGACTCTCTCACATCTTTCAAGTTTTTGGTCACATCTCACTTTCACAGTGAGGTTCCCTTATAAACCATATCTTTCTACCCATGAATTTCTGAGCCCTCTTAACATGGTCTACTTTTCTTACAACTGTGGCATGGTTTACCTTCTAAAATACTCTGTACTTCATTCTGTCACCATGTTTGTTTGTTTTCTGTTTTTACTTATCTTCACTAAAATGAAATGTTCACTGATTATTCCAAGTACCTAGCATATGCTTAGCATATCATAGGTGCTCGGTATTTGTGGAGTGGTAGAATGAATGAATGAATGAATGAATGAATGAATGAATGAATGATGAGTGAATGAAGAAATAAATGAATGCTTTTCTTTATTCCTCATACTAACCTGCTCCAGATTGGTTTCATTGCCTTCATTTACAAATAAGGAAATTGAAACTCAGAGAGCTAACTGGGTAATTTCACAAGTCAGAATCTTGTCAGAGGCAGAGCTGAGATTAAGCAGCCTCTCTGATCTGGACCTTTTCTACTTTATTGTACTGTTAAACGTGTACAGTATGAAATATAGGTATTCCATAAAACACAGTGCCTTTATATTTTCTACTCCTTTTTCTTCATAATCTTAGCCAAGACTTTTAAATGAACCTCTTAAAATACTGTAACTAAAGTGACTGGCTTATAGACTAACTCACATAAAATGAATAATATAAGGTGTATCAGTCGGGACTCTGGATGAAAAGTTATAGAAACAAACTAAATTGAGCTAGCTTAAGCCAAAAAATTAACATAAAAATAATTTACAAAGTTTAAGTAGAATCTGTCATAAGGATATATGAGCTCATGCAAGCCATGGGGAAAAAATAAAGAAGTGAAAGCAGAAATCAGATGAGTTCAGAGAGTTCCTGCTCCATCCTCTTCCTGTGTCTCTTTCATCCTTTTCCCCCACAGTTCCCCAGCATTAACTCCCTCTGCGTGTAAGGAACCAGGTGACCAGGCTCCAGCCATTGTTCTTTCACCTAAATGAGGCTGCACTCTCCTGGTACCTCTCCTGGTACCTCTCCTGGTTCAATCAAGAATGATCAGGGATGAGGACTGAATGACAAACAAATGATAGAGGGCACCTGTGAAGGCTGGAAAATGTGGAGTGCTGGGTGGATGCTAGAGAAAGAGTCTGTGCAGATGCCCCAAAAGTAGCTGACTCTAGAAGAACCCAGTGGAATAGTGGAAAACACACTGTTAAGTCAAATATCTTAAGGTCAAATTTCAAATATCTGGGTTTATGTTTTCTAGGGTAGGGGGGCTGTGTTACTTTTTTACTTTTCTTTTGTTCTTAGTCTCTACAGATTTAGGGACTAAATGCTGGTTCCTTGGTGACAGGATAAAACAGGATAGAAAGATAAAAGAGGGACTCTCCCAGTAAGGAAAAGGAAAAAAAATCCCAGGAAATAAGATTTCGGCCTTCTAATTTCAGTTCTGTCATCAACGGGCAAATACCTTCAGCAAGTTGATTGCCGGGTCTCAGTTTCTTCATCTGTAGAATGAGGAGATTAGGCAAGAATCAGTAAGTTTCCTAACCTGCTTGATCCAGAGAATGAACTAGGGAGCCTTCTCAACATGCAGATTGCTCTGATTCTACGCATGAGCATTCTCATTTAGTAGTTCTTGTATGAAATTATAGAATGCTTATTTCAGTGGCCTTCTAGGCAATTGTGGTTATCAATATACATGGGAACCACTGCCTCGATGACATTTAAGATACTACCCAGTGTTTAAAATACTACTTTATGTAACTATTATCTAACAGGAAATACTCCAATTTTAATAAAATTTATTTCTTATTGTATATCTGGAATCTGGGATTCTTTTCCAGAACTTGCATGATATTTTCATTTTATTTCTGCAGTCAATTAAGAACAATGTTTTAGCACAAAATATATTCTCAGTAAATGCTTATGAAGAAATAAATGGTCAGTTCTGTATGTTTTAACAATTATCAATTTTCCATTATCTTCTTGAGTTACCGATTCCTCATATAGGTAGGGGGAAAGTTCCTTTCAGTGTGTGTCTGTTTTAATGGAATATTGAGAATATTTGATCTAATAATTATATTTAAACCATGACTCACAATCATACTTATACCTGATAGCTTTTGATAATGAATCTCATTTTTATCCTTTGTAACCTGGATAAATGAAATATGTGTGAAAATGTAACATCCCCAGAATGTTTTAAGTGCCGTGAAAAGACATTCTATTGTTATTATTGTTCTTGCATTTTATCACCCATAGCATTCTAATACTTAGCCTGTCAATTTTGCCAGTCTCAAATATTGCTCAAACAAGTTCTGCATAAAATTGTATATGCCCTGAACTTTTTGAATGTCCAGTGTTCTTTTTACAAACAAATACACTGTTGTGAGCTTCTAAGGGGACTGAACAAGGCAGCGGTTCTGGGATGCTGTTCTGCCTTTGCGTCTACTAGTGGAGTAAAATTGGGGCAGCGCTCACCTCTTCTGGCTTCTATCTAACTCCTCTTCTGTACCATTATGACTACATTCATTCAGGGCCTGTAATTATTATAAACAATTTAGAGGTTAATAAACTATTTACACCAGTATTCTCAACTCCAAATATCATTATATCTTTTCTTAATACTTTGATTTTTTCCTCATTCCCTTCTGACACTTTTTTAATGTGCCGCGCAAGGCCACACAAGTGTATTGCTTAAATGAAAAGAGAAGCAGAACTTCATTCATTCCTACACTTTCAACACCAGGTCATTTTTGTGTGCGACACAAGTCCTTTACTTTGTGGCCTTTCAGAAAGGATAATCACAGTTCAGCATAAAGCAAGTGACGTGGTCAGGATATGTACCTCTCCCATACGTTGGAGCCCTATGAGAAGTCCCATTTTATCACTTTCTTGAGAAGGTGTCATTGATAATTGGGGGTACTGGTTTAGCGTGGGCAGCAGCAAGGCCCTAGGCGCACACTTGGGAAGATTATGCCATGTTTTGTTGTCTTCTTGTGGTGTCAGATGAGCTACCCTGGAAAGAACAGCATGTTTATCTCCTTCTCTAGTCACAGTCACTTACTTGCAGTGTTGTTAAACCAAATAACTCACAGGAAGTAAATAGTCATGTATGTGTAATATACCTTATACAAATCAAGTGATTGATGCTTGCATTTTAGTGCTTTTTAAGAGGATATAATTGTTAACAGTAGAAAAGTAAATTGTAGAATATCAAAATTTTATTACAGGGACATTATTATGGTTGATTTTATTTTCTGAAAAGCATAAAAATACAGTGTTTTCATTATGCAAGAACGCAGCCACATAAATTTTCTGTGAAGCTCTGTCCTCGCACCATCGAATTTAAGCCAGCCAGAGTGGTTCTTATGAGGTCTTCTTAAGTATCCTTTTGTTTCAGGCTAGTATGGCATCTCATTGCATTTTGTTGTTTCAGGACAGCTGCCCATCACATGCCAAGAGTGATAACGGGTTAAAAAAACTATAAAGTTTGGATCTTCTTCTGCTCTTCTGCCTCAGAAGCAAGAAAAAATGGAGAATTGATATTCAAAGGTAAAAACTGTCCCCTTTTCTTTACACAGCACGTGCCTACAGCCATGCTACATGAATTTCTTCTCTCTTTTTCTTGATAGCATGGTATACTTGCATATAAATATTTCTGGCTTGTAATTCCAGACATATTAACAGGCTGCTGAACTTAGAGACTGTGATTTTTAACTCCTTTGTTGTCTGTGTGGATTCTGGACGAGATGTGTATTATATATTTAATCTTCATTCTTGTTAATCTGGAGGGGCCGATCAGACAAATGACATCTTCATGACTCTAGACCAAACTGTTGTACTTTAGGTTAAGCATGGAATTATAGAGATAAATGGCATAGTGTCAGCTTTTATTCTTTCTTAGAGTGTTGTACAAATGTTAATTTATCAGCTCAGACATGCTCAACATAGTCTATGGGCCCTAAGAAGGGCAAGGAACACACTTGAGGCAATGCTATGATCTCCACTCCTTTCATAATAGAGGTTATGTAGTTTGGGGAAGGAAAAAAAAGGATCCTAATGATGGATGGATCAGGAATACTGCATGTGTGCAGTCACACATAGGGGATTGATATTGCTGAGTACTTCAGAAAACTGGCATCTCTGTTTAGGTTGTTTCTATGAGAGAATGATGTGGACTTGGTAGTTTAATGGGGAGCTGATCCCATAGATCAAGAGTTAGAGACCAGAGAGAGTGAATTAAAAAAATACCAAAAAAAGCTTGGATAAATGAGTCTATTGCTGTGGACCAGGGGACCTTGATTCCTCTGGGACCCCCAAGAGGGTACAGATACCTTCCAGAATTTCTGCCTGAAGGAGGTGCAGTAAGAAGTTTACCCACTGGGTTTTGCCCTTGGCTTGTGCATGGCGGCCTAGGGCATTACAGCCCCACACTCAGGGCTATGCTGGCACCACATGAGGCAGAAAGCAGAAAGCCCCTCCGTTGTCACTGGAGGCAGACACTACAAAGGCCAGGGGAGCCACGTTGGCACAGAATGGCCTGTGCAGCTGTCACTAAAATCAGAGGTGGGCCAAGGTGATGAGATGCAGCAGGCCAGCATCATCGGTTACAGTTCCTTCTACTTTATTTTAAACCATAAAACAAATCACATTTTCCTCCTAAATGAACTGTCTCCAAGAAGAAAATATTTTGTGTTTTAAAGTCATTAAAGAGAGATATCCACACATCATGGAACCAGAGTGAACTCTGTTTCAAAACTAACTTCTACATCAGTAAATTTTCCATTTCAGACTGAGGGATGCATCTTGGTCCACTTGTACATTTGAGACATTCTAGAATTAGATTTGAAACCTGACCAAAATGTTGGCGTAGCTAGAGATAATGTAATAACATCTTATTATGCCTATACTTACTATTCACTGTATATTGTTTTCTGTACAAAAAGGTGTCTGCGGATATGCAAACATATCATTATTATCCTCCCTATCTGGAAACATCCCAATTAGCAGCATTATTGTTTGTGTGAAATGAATGACTTAAATATGCACGTCAAAACATGATGTGCCGCGTGGATGGTCAGCCAGCAAAATGGATTTAACACATTGAAGTGAATCAGAGGTTTTTTTGTTTGCTTGTTTTTGATGTAAGAATTATAATAAGGGCTGACTTAAGATTAAAATAAAGTCAGGTAAAGGCTTCCATTGTGCTGTGACTTAGCATATCATCCGTTCAGAGGATGAATGTAATTGGTGAACTCTATAAGAAGCAGCTATTAAAATAAACAAATAACAAACATTCAGTAAACAGATTCCTCATGGAAGAAACGAAAATGGAGGGGAAAGGGGAAAGGGCAGCAGAAAGAGGCAGGCACGGGAAACCAGAGCAGTGGGAGATGGCCAGGCAGAACACCACAGAGGAGAGAGGGTCAGACTCGGGGATGGAGAGAATTGCTGACAGTAGAGAACAGATCTTAGAACACACCACATCCTGAGCACAGAACGCAACCCGAGTGAATAGTTCCTGTTAATTAGCAGCATGAAAAGTTCCTGAATTATCAAAGAAAGAGGAAATGACTGTACCTTCTCCCCCGAACAGTGCAATCGCCTCTCTGATCTCATTCAGCTCTAAAGTCCTGATGAATAGAAGTTCTGATCATGTCTGCTCTTTGTTCAGAAAATATTCTCTGATGTACCAGTTCATCACTGTCCAAACTTCTTAACAAACATCTAAAACCTGCCACTCTTAAGTTTTCAGACTTATTCCTTCACTTACCAGTCAGTGTCTGGACCACTGTCAGGTAATAAGTTCTGTGATTTGTCTTCCAAGTGATTTTAATGCAATGCAGTTCTCAAACTTAATTAGTGTGGGGTGAGGCTCAAGAATTTACATTTCTAACAAGTTCCTAGGTAATGCTTATCCTGCTGATGCAGAGACCTTCCTTTGAGAACCACTAAGTAAAACAAATGACCCAGGCTGACAATACAGTTCTACATTGCACTTTAAGTCAAAGACTGATTGCAGTGCAAGCAAGGGCTTGCTTGCCAACTTCCCCATTGGGAGAGGGGTACTAGTTGAAGGTCACTCTCTGCGTCCTCTGATCAGATACTGTCTTAATGTTATAAAATCTCCAACAATTAGCTTTTTGATACATTTTCTATCCCCTGCTGTGTTATGGACTTCAGGCCCATAAATATGTGTTGGAGGGCTGCAATGGAAGAGGGAGGGAAGAGAGATGGGGGATGGGAGGCCTGGAGGACAGATGCACAGGTTGAGCAGCTGAGGTTTGATTTCAGCAAGAAACTCAACTTCTCACAAGGAAACTGCTCTGGCATATGCCGTTATTGTATGAGACCATACTCAACATATAAGACATTTAATTAGGTGGGATAAGGCTGTGATTCAGAGCCTGAGTGTCTGGTTATCAATAGTATTGTGGACTTTAATAAGCAGAGCCTTTCACCAAGGAATTGCCGCTATTTGATTGAGTAGAACGGGGCGGAGGGGAGATGTCATTTGTATCAAGACAAATTGTTAATTTTACTTTACGAAAGAGCCACTGGGTGTGTGAAGCTAGAAAATCTCATCCATTTAATAAATTCCTTTGCAAATGTCTCTTCCTTGAGTTTAAACTTTGCAGCTGCAGCATAATTTGAATGTTTGTTCACATTTAGGACAATTGTGCCTTCTGGTTTTCTGCTTTCCTGCATTCAAATGTGCTCACATATCAACATTGCACATTTTCTCTCTGCATCTTTTATCTGCATACATCATCCCGTGATTGGCTTGGTAAATTTATCCCACTTTTCCTGCTAAAATAACTGTTCCTGCTGTCTGTTTTCTGCCTACTCTTTGATTTATTCCAGAAATTGGGCTCAATGCCTACTTTTAGAGCTCAGTGTGAAATTTGTTCTGTATGTTTTTAAACCAAGTTCCCACATATTTTTTCTGTTATGTGTTCTGTAATGGTATAAACTTTCCAAATGCAACCTTCAAAAAGCTCATTATATCTATGTATTAGCATAAATAATAATAGTGGATGATAACATGAATCTTGAAAATTTACTTTTAAAAATCATTTCACAATTTCACTTAACAGTGAGACATTAAAGTTTTCGTGTCTTGCTATGACATGCCTAATGTAAAATAGGGGCAGAGTTCATGTTGCCAGCAAGGTTGCCGTAAAGACTAGAGATAATCTAAAAAACAGCTAGCACTCACATGCTCATATGCTGAACATATTTAGGTACAAAAACTTGTGCAGGCCTCTACGCTGACCAGAGCGCAAAATATGGTTTTAGAAGTTAATGAAGATTATATTCTTCTCCTCCAGTATAATACTACAAGGCTAAGCAGTTTTTATGTTAGACTCTAAGAGAGAAACACGGTTTAGAAAATGTATCCCAAATTTAGTCATGTGAGATTTACAAAACTAATGGGAAAATTCAGCATACTTCCTTTACACAGAATATTCCGTTCTATTCATTGCCAAAGAGTACGCATCATAAACAAGGCCCTTTTTACAAGAGCGACTCCTTCTGTGTCAAAGCGTAATGTTAGCAAATTGTATTTTGTCTCCTGTCTTGTTATCTAGACACAGTTTGGGCAGGAGTTAAAATAAAGATTTTTTAAGACAAAGATTTTAGCCTGCATAAATGTTCGTGCACTCTTCATGTCTGATTTTAGTGAGTTCAAAGGTATTCTTTTCTCTCTTGTCCTACAAAAACCTACCTTTATAGCCAATTAGCCTGATGCAGCCTTATCCCCTCAGGCAAAAGAAATCAAATTTTTGTCAATAGGTGATTCATTTGCTATAGGATTTGTACAAATAATTAATTTTCCTGCTCCTTTTGTGTGTTTGGGAGGTTGCATTGTTACTTTGTTGTTGGTTAACCCCAGTAATTTCTCAGCAGAAATTCAGACCTGACTACTTAACAGGACTATAAATCCTCTACATGTCCATGTGTTTTGAGGTGTAACTTACTACTTTGCTCTTATTTTTTACGTCAGAAGTAATTTAGGAGCTAAGAACTGCTGGTGCTTTTCGAGTGCTGTGATCGTTTCAGACATCTGTAAGATAACTAAAATCTAATTGTAGAATGTTGTGTTTATTTGTCATGTCTCAGAGACATATCAGTGTCAAAATGAAAATCACACTGATGAGGCCGTTTCCAGCCCTAAGGAGACACACACACACAGTGCGTGGTGGTGGCAGCGGGCCGTCCCCCCGGACGCCTCGGCCCTTCACAGCGACGCAGTGATTTCCGCACAGGCCATTCTAACTGCCGTTGCCATTTTTTATGAAGTCGCCTGTGAAGTACTTTCTGAAAGAAACAGAAATATTCTTTGTTGTATGATAGAGTAATTGCTTTATAAAAGAGTATCAGTAGGTTTGTTCCAGCGCAAGCTTCTGAGTATTTGTTGACACTCTAAGTATTACCCAAGGACAGTTTACTAGGTAGTAAAAGGATGCGGCTTGACAAGAATTGTAAGAGAAAATAAAAGCAGGGAAGGCGTGTTGGCTTTTGTTTTGGTCTTGCTGTATTCTCATCATGTGCTAGAAGTTTTTACCTAAAATATCTTATTTGTATATAAAGGCTAAGTATAGGGAAGATGATACCATTTCAAACATTAATGCCAGAATTCTTTACCATTTCAATATAACCTGGGATTTATCGATCAAATAAGTACACATTTGACAAAATAATTGTAGTACTACACAATGCCTATCTCTCTGGCACTTCAAATATTTGAGGACTTTGTTGGTTGTTGGATTTCATGGTTAAAAACATGACAGCAAACATGTAATAAATACTTAAGTATATGCCATTGTAGAGGAGGCACTATTTTATATTTACCTTCGTAAGGTCATTGGCTGAGCCCGGGAGTTAAATCGATATGATTGAGTAACAGGAGAAAAGCGCATAAATTTATTTAATATTTGTTTTCTTTTACCTGCTGTTTTTCAAGTGCCCTGGTCTCAGAATTCTCCCTGTACCGGACTGGCATATTTGGGGTGTCATATTTGGCCCTCCTTTCACCAGGAATGCTTTAAACATTTCACCTACGTCACCACGTTTACTCCTGTCTATAAATGATGAGAATATATTTTACAGTTACAGAGAGAAATCATCAAATCTATTATCATAGTAGCAGATTCCAGGATATTTTCTCAATCACACAGGAAGCGCACAGGACAACTTATTGAGTATATAGAAGAGATGAACAATATACTGGCAAGCATATTATTGTCTGTCATTTACTCATCAAATACAGACTTCTTCATTCAACAGTTGGAGAGTACCCACTCTATTCAAGTGCATGTATAGTGTTTTTAAGTTATGTGCTAAGCCGTATGTCAATTCTGAAATGTCCTCTCCATTTCACAGATGAAGAATCTGAGGTATGGAAAGTTAAATAACTTGCCATAAAACACAGACACAAACCAGAAAGTCCACCATCTGAGCCATTCGCTTCTGTGTTCCCTGTCGATATTGGTCATCTTACAGGTGGGCAACAAAGAGTTGCTCTTTAGGAGATAACTTAAATTTTTATATCGGGGGAGAGAGCTAGAGATTAAGTCTACTTTGTTAGGTTATATTTTGACCCAGGGATGCTGCCAATTTGATACTACTCTTGACCTTAGCCAAAAGGCCGAGAAGTGATAGGATGCTACTAATTTGAGATTAACTAACTGAGTGTTACGTGACCTACGTAGCTAGACTTAGAAGAAAACAATCCAAACCGTAAATTAAAAGTAGATTTAAATGATTGTTAAATGTTTAAATAGCAAAAGCAAAGCAAGAATGATACAGTTTGAGTTATCAATATTACCTAAATTCCCTTTAGTAAATAAGACCTGAATTATAAATCATGTTTAGGGCCTATGTTTTAAATAGGAGGACTTTCCACTGGTGTTTTACAGTCACATTCAACTCATTATTTATGATACGAAACTAAATTCATAAACGCCTCCTCCCATCTGCTCCTCGCTCTCCTGCTGTTCTCCGTCCCCATCTGTGTCACCACTACCTACACACACAATTGCTTCAATTAAAAACCTAAACCTGGGAATCATCTATGAAATCTCTTTGCCCCCCACCCTAATTTGAATGAATTTGCTGAATGAAGTTCCATATCACCCATCTAATATTTTAATGCCCTAGTTGGATGGTTACAGTCAGAGTGTGGAGGTCAGACCTTACACTCTGCTGATATTTTCTACTGTGTTTTGGTTTCTGGCCACTGCATTCAGTTCCCATGTAGAGTTTTTGTTGCTGTTGCTGTCCTTGTCATTTGCATTTTGTTGTTAATGGTAATGTTGGGGTTGAGCGTAAATAAATTAATGGAAGGTCTACTGCAGGAAGGCTGAGAGGTTTTCTCTTCTCTATGAAGATATTGTGTTGCATATGTTGACAAATAGAGTGTTTTGCCTTTGGTACAGGCGCTGTCAGCAGAATTGCGCTCTTTAATTATGTCCCCTGGGGCCGGGGGGAAATGGTTTCCTGTCAAGGCAGCTTTCCTAATCAAAGACTTCCTGAGTCTTAAGTGCTAAGAAATTCAACTGTTTCTAACTGAAATTTCCAGGGGGGCTTAATTGGGCATATATTTTAATCTCCTTTGGGGATCTAAAACTCTAAATGTTACATATTATAAAATCCTTTATGAGGGACACGAGGAAGGTTTCACACATTTGATCCATTTTTATTTAAGAGAAGCAACTGGTGAAGAATATAGCATTGGTATTAAAAGCTTGAATAATTTACCTCTTCCTTGACTTTTAAATTACTGCTTTTTTCCTGCTATTTTTCTTATCATCACGTTTAACTCACACTTATTTCTAGGTATGGAAAGTGGGCCAGAGGGTATGGAGAAAGGTGCCACGGGCAGGTAAACTGGGGGCCTGAGTTCGAATAGGATTTTAACATTACGATGCACCCTGACCCTCCCATCTCCCACCCCTAGGAAACAGTTATAAGAAGAATTATGAATTGAATTCCAGAGAAGACCCTCATTTAGTGGGCAGCACAGGGAGAAGGAATTAGCTGGAAAATTCAAAGAAAACCAGAGCTGGACACTAATTTATTCAGGACTGTTGAAATAGGGGGAAAAAGACCTCAGTATACATTTTGGTTCTATTCCCAATACACCCTGGACAGGTGGAGATTTATAGCCAAAGAGCAGGATGGGGGCCAGTGGGTAGAAATGGAAACATCAAAAGTAGGAGGGGATTTAAAGGATTCTTACTGAAGGCAAATCAGGGTGATCAGAAACCAGAGAGTGGGGGATGAAGAATTTAATCAGATACCAAGAGTGATCAGCCATGGAGGGTGTAGGGTTCCCTCTGAAGTGACATATAAGAGTCTTGTTTCAACTGGGTGCTGCAAGCTCAACAAGGCCAGACACTGACCACGAGGGGGTAGCGGGGAGGACTGGAGGGCCTAGAGAAGCCTGCCTATGGTTTGGAGGTTGCGAAGAGGGCCAGGAGAACAGGGGTGTTTTTTATCGTGAAAACTAAAAAGAAAGCTCCAGGATTCAGACTAGCAAATTGCATTAACATGGTCATGTCATAATTCTATATTTAGCAATTTCCTTTAAATCTTATGTTTATTTTGTGTTTGTATAAGTTGTGAAATCATAAATTCAGTCATCCCATCTCACCTATCTGACATGTCCATTTTTAAAATATAGAACCACTGTTATCTCAGTGTTAAAATCTTGAGATCATCTTTGGCCCTTCCCCCACTGCCTCCCTATTTATCCAGCCCCTTACTAGGTCTTGGTTGTTTTCCCCGCTACTGCTTTCTTATTTCCTCTCTTGCCAACATCCTGTCCTCCATCACCCTAGCTCAGGCCCTCACTGCCTCACACCTCCACCTGCAGTAACACCCCTCCCAAAGTTTGTACCACATGTCAACGGCATTCCAAAATGCCATTTTGCCATCCGTCCTTAGATGAACCTCCCCAACATACCATTTCTGGTATCATTTTAAGAGTTTTTGTTGAGTCCTTATATACCAGACACTGTGCTAAGTGTGCTATTTTATTAAATTCCTCAACCAATTTTAAGGAGTAGGTAATATTATTCCTAGATTGCAAACAAGAAAATTGATCTTTAGAGAGTTCGAATAACTCACCCAAAGTAACGGCAACTAAGTAAAGAAATCTTTCTCCAAAATCTGAGCCCTGAACTGTTGTTGCACAGTGCCTTCTGTGGCCAGGTATAGAAGAGACACAGGCGACCAGACTCCAGAGTTAGAGCTGGGTAAACTATAATGAAATTGGGAGAGATTCCATTGATTTCATCCAGTGGGTAGAAGTTTAAGATTTTTAAGCTGGACATGGGGCGGAAAGTGATCAGAGGGATGAGACTCTGTGGAGATGCTGGTACCCCTTGTGTCTCTTCTGCCTCATGAATTGTATCATGAGGCTTGCTGATAGCATGTGCTGTCTTCCCTAGGGAGATGTCTTACTGAATTTCTCTGCCTCACAAATCTCCAGTGTCATCTTTCCAGAGGAGGCTCGAGTCTCTCCTCAAAGCCCTTAGGGTGTTGAGAATCTGTCTGTTGTACACTGTGTGGTGATTCCCACTTGAGTCTCACAAAATTTTGTTGGGACTCACAGAGCTATGTGACTTGCCTCTGTAGATTTTATCTGAATCATCTTTGTGTTACCAATGCCAGATACCTAGTAAATGCTCAATAAATGTGTAATGACTACATTAATTACATTTATCTCTCTATATATTTACTTTATTAAAAAATGTAAAAGTCCTGTTAACATGTTTCTGTGTTCCTCCTACACCTACCGAAGTGTATTACCCTGAGCAAATAAAAGTACTTATTTATTGTAACAGTTCTTCATTTTATGTTGTTTCCCTTGTTTCATTTTGAATACAAGATATTTTAATTTGTTTTATTTGAGAAAGAGGGGAAAGAGGGTGATAGAGAGAGAAAAACGTCATTTTTTTTGTTCCACTTATTCATGCATTCACTGGTTACTTCTGACCGGAGATAAAATTATCAAACTCGGTGTAGCAGGATGACGCTCTAAGCAGCTGAGCCGCCCAGCCAGGGAAGTGAGTGATGTTTTGCCAGAAATTAGTATAGCACCAGGCTGTTTTAGAAGTTCATTTCTGCCTTAGGATTGCAAGCTGTTTACATGCTAGATAATCGTACTTGGTTGAATGCAAATAAAGGTAGAAATAATGTTATCAATTTTTATTGAAACTTGGCTGTGTAACAGGCTCTTTGCCATGCACTTTATAAATAATATATCATTTTATTCTCCTAATACCCAATGCAGTAGGTATTTTTTTAGTCGCACTTCACCAGTAAGAAAGGAAGGCACTGAATTTAAATAATTTCCCAAAGGCCACACAGCTAGTAAGTGGCAGAGGAAGGATATGAACCCAGGCTCCATGGCTCAGAGGCTGCGTTCATTCACTCGGCTAATGAGTGTCTTTATACCCTCGTGTATGTCAGTCATAATTTTAGGCTCTAACAGGTGAGCAATGAATGGGCACTTAACAATTAACTGCATGAGTTCTAGGCAAGGATATTCACTGACTGATGTATAAAACTAAAATTATTATTCAGTGGTGATTGACTCATTTCAGTGAAAAAAAACTGTTTAAACCATCCATTTTTAGTCTTCAGATGTTACATGCTGTACCAATTTATCTTCAATTAAAAGAAAGCCATTGCAAAGTGACTTGGAAGTAGTCAAGTATTGTTCAAGCTGCCAAGTTTCAGGAATTAGCATTCTAGAATCTGTAAAAGTGGTAAGCCAGGAAAAAGAAGTCATAAAACACCATTTCTACTGCTTTTGAAATTCTGCCAGATATTAGTAATTGGGTGATAATTTAAATTTTGGAATCATAAGATTTTAGAGTTGGATGGGAACTTCAGGATCATCTGTGCCCACTGTCTGCTTACTGCCAAAAGTGTTCACATGCATTTTTAGAACAAGAGCTTTGACAAATGTTTCTCTGACTTTTGCGTAGTCAATGGAATTTTTTACACTGTTACGTAACTTCATGCCTGTGGCTAGTAATGCATGGAGCATCTAGCCAATCCATCCCAGCTGGGTCTCTTGTAACTCTGTCTGGGTTTTCCTCGTGTCTCCATTTTAGGAATCTACTTGATACTAGGAGTTGTTCTTTTTTGGATACCATTTTGCACTGTCCCCTAATCCTTTCAAGCGAGGGTAAGCAGTCTTCATCCCGTTGGCCAAATCTACCCTATCTCCTCTTAATATAAAGGTTTACAAGAGCACAGCCACACCTATTCATCTGTGTGTTGTTTTGGCTGTTTTTGTACCAGAAAGGCAGAGCCTGGGTAGTTGGGACAGGAACTGTATGACCCACAAAGGCTAAAATATTACAATCTGAGCCTTTGAGAAAACACTTGACAACCTCTGCTCTAAAGTGTCGCAGCTCTTTATGTTTTATTTTTAAATCTCGTTATTTCTCATTATATTCATCATGTGGAATAAATGGTTATGGTAGACCGAACTTAAACATGAACTTAAACATGGTTTGACGTTTTCTTCATGATGGTTAATAAGTAATTGCACTCTCTCTCACACACACACGCACACACACCATGCTCATAAACTAGCCACAAAAAATAGTCCTTGATTCTTCTGTGCAAAGTTTGAATGTCTGCAGTCACTCTGTACAAATGATGTAGTTTCATAGTATATATCTGAAAAAAAAAGACATAGTGATGTTTTTGTGATCATTTTAAAGACATTATTTATTAAGAGCACAGAAGTGGGTGTCTATGATTTCTTAATAGAATTTGATACAAATAAAAATTTGAATGGAGTTTTTTTCAGTAAACCTTTCTCCATGTGGCCTCTGCCTGCTTGATACCCTTTCTCCTGATCCTTCCCACTGGCTACCGCCTCACTAAATGAGGTGGACACTTTTGGTTACAGTTTTTGCAAAAAGTCAATGTCTTCTCTTCTTGCCCAGGTACTTTTTGGTCTTTTTTCTACTTCCAATGTCCTCCTTTAGGCTTTTGCTATAATGTTATCATGTCATCAGAGTAGCCTTCCGTGACTACCCTTTAATGTCTATCTCACCTACTTTCATGTGACATTTTGACTCATCACAATATGTAATTCTCTCTTCGTCCGCATTTGTGGAGTGTGTGTGTGTGTGTGCACAAGGGTGGCATCTACCCTCTCTACTGGAACATGAAATTCACAGGGTCACAGGCTGACTTTGTCTTCTTCATTGTTTTCCTGCATTCTAATATAGTACGTGCTCAAAAAATAGTAAATATTTGTGTTGAAATGGCAAGACATAATAATGCATATTTAAGCATTTTTGGTATCTTTACCTAATTTTGCTAACACCATTTACGCATTCATTTACTAATAGGTCATTTATCATTGCATAATCATTTTTCCAGGTACTTTCTGTATACATATGTCCCTTTTCTTCTTACTTGAGTTGATATGGGTGTATTTGTATCAGTGATGCCTCTGGAATTGATTCATTCAGAAAATTTAGGAAATAGGAAACAGTTATTTGCCTATATACTTGAGAACATTTTTTCTCATCACATGGAACTTTAAGAACAGCCTAAAAGGTCAACAGGGAGAAAAGGTATTTGACTTATTGTAGTGAAATCAAATGAACTCTTAATAGTGTAAATCACAGTTGAAGAAAGTTTGGACATGGTAGAAAGGTAGTTAATAACTGTGTAATTAAGCATTTCCAAGAAAACATGTTAAGGTATCTGTTTAGCATGCTCAGGACAGTGTACAGAATGTCCTATTTGGTTATGTAATAAATAATTTAAGAAAGTACTGACTATATTGATTATTAACTGTTCAAAATAATTATTTACCTAATGGTTAAAACATTTGAATGATTATTTTGTAGATTCTTATATCATTTGTTCAAACTACTATTTTAGAACAAGGAGGCTCTTTGCCCAAGGAATCTCACCTGTTCACAGAATTGCATAGACTGAGCCGCATGGTCCTGACACTCCTGAGTAGGCATGCCAAAGTTGACATCCAGTGGAACATTCAGATGGGTGGACTGGTCAGAGGCAATTTAAAACAGTCCACAACTTCCCATTTATCCCTCCTCACCTCCCTATAAGCCAGATGTCTCAGGAGAGGCCGCAGCATTCTTCATAGTCATGGACAACATGAGTCCACAAGAACCAGGCTGGCCTGTGAGGACGATGGGTCAGTGTGCCTTATAACTCACGGCATGCTGCACCACTCCCACCCCCTCTGCACAGCTGGGGAGAAGTAGAAGGGCTGACCCCGTACACGACCCCATACGATATTCATACAGCAAAATAGATATTTTTTACCATAGGGGTACTGTTTCAGTCAGCTGCATGCTTACCCAACCCATAAAACATTTTTTGTAGTACTTCAATGTAGTTTTGTAATCAGTAGGTCTCCATGTATTCCTCTTAAACGTACAAAAAATTTAAAGGCCCTTGTTTTCTTCATCTCCAACTATAATGGTTAGTTTTTCTTTCTGTGGAACTTTTAAGAAGAATGTCTTTACTTCTTGGGCTGTTTGCAATGATGAGTAATTTGGCTGTCCCGGTTCTGTAGCCCTCCCATGGTGATTCAGTAACCAGGTTTGGACAGCACAGTCGTGCTAACGGATGGCCTCAGACTGCAACCCCACTTTCCTCTCCCCTACAACCCAGAAAACCTACTATTGACTCTATACACTCATTAATGGTATGAATTTACTATTACTTTATTTTGGAACACTGAGAACAAAATTTAGATGGAAAATTTACAGTTTGGAAAGAGCGTAAGTAAAAAGATTTATCCATTTCCCCCC
>PVKM010031129.1:0-16956 GCA_004027735.1 Carollia perspicillata | reverse complement strand
TCTGATCACCGGTGTTTTGAACTGTGCATCTGATAGGTTGGCTATCTCTTGACCGCTTAAAAGTATTGGCTCTGGGGCTCTGAGCTGTTCTTCTGTTTGAGTCATTTTTGGTCAGGTGGCACCTGTTACATGTGAGTGGAAGAGCCTTAGGTGTTTACCAGGATGGGTTTACCTAGTCACCAGGTTGTGATGCTGTCTGTGGGGGTGGGATCAGAGAGGGAACAATGGCCCCTGTTCAGTGCTCTCTTGGATTTGCATCCCCTCTGCTGCCTCCCACATGCAAACTGGGTCCCCCCAGCACTGGTTCCCAGGTGGGTGGGCCTATGCATGCTTCAGGACCCTGAGAGTCTCCACAAGGACCTCTCCTGTGAGGCTGGAAGTCTCTCCTGGCACCTCTTCAACCGGTGTTTTTAGGCTTTATTTCCCATCGCTGGGGCCCTGGGCTGTGCAGTTTGTCTAACTGCCCGCTCTTGCCTAGTTTATCTGCGTGCAAATGTGTGTCCGCAGTGGGCCAACTGCCCTGCCCTGCGTACCATGCATGCCCTGCTGGTCTCCTCCCTGTGTCTGGGGTCTGCAAGCTCCACACCACCTATGCTCCCCAGGGCTCCTGGGTCAGGCAGCCACTGCATTTTCCTGCCATGTTTCCTCTCCACCGGCTGCCAACTCCGCCCCTCTTACCGATCTGGTTGAATGGTTATCAGACTTCCGTAGTTCAATTTTCTATGTTCTGGTTGTGTTATTGTTTGTAAACATTTGTTGTCCTTACTTAATCTTGGTTGTGTGAGGAGGTACAGTATTTACACCCACGCCTCCATCTTGGCCAGAAGTCTCCAAGGTTTTCAATGTACACTATCTTATCATCTGCCAATAATGACAGTTTTACTTCCTCCTTTCCAATTTGGATGCCTTTTATTTCTTTTTCTTGTCTGATCATACTGGCTAAACCTTCCAATACTAAGTTGAATAAAAGTGGTAAAAGTGGACATCCTTGTCCTTTGCCTGATCTTAGGGGGAAAGCTTTTAGTTTTTGCCTTTTGGGTTTGATGTTGGCTGTAGGTTGCTCATATATGGCCTTAATCAAGCTGATGTATGCCTCCTCTATTCCTACTTTGCTCAGTATTTACATCATAAGTGGGTGCTGTACTTAATCAAATTCTTTTCAGCATCTACTGATATGATCATGTTGGTTCTGTCTTTAATTTTGTTTAAGCAGGGTATTATGTTTATTGATTTGTGAATATTATAACACCCTTGCATCCATGGGATAAATCCCACTTGATCATGGTGTATGATCTTTTTTATGTATTGTTGGATCTGGTTTACCAATATTTTGTTGAGGATTTTAGCATCTAGTTTCGGCAGATATTGGCCCGTAGTTTTCTTTCTTTGTTGTGTCTTTACCTGGTTTTGGAACTAGGATAAAGCTGGCTTCATGAAAAGAGTTTGGGAATCTTCCCTCTTCTTGAAATTTTTGGAATAGTTTAAAAAGGATAGGAGTTAGCTTTTCCCTAAATGCTTTGTAAACTTTGCCTGTGAAGCTGTCCAGTCCAGAGCTTTTGTGTGTTGTGAAGTTCTTCTATTACTGCTTCAATTTCACTAGTTGTTATGTCTATTCAGGCTTTCTGCTTCTTCTTGATTCAGTTTTGGAAGATTATATGTTTCTAGAAATTTGCCCATTTTGCCCAGGGTAGTCCAATTTTCTTGGCATTATAGTTGTTCATAGCAATTTCTTACAATCCTTTGTATTTCTGTGGTATCTGTTGTAATTTCTCCTCTTTCTTTCTAATTTTACTTATTTGGGTCCTCTCTCTCTTTTTCTTGATGAGCCTGATTAAAAGCTTGTCAATTTTATCTTTTTAAAGAACCATCTACTGGATATATCGATCCTTCAAATTGTTCTTTTAGTCTCTATGTCATTTAATTCTGCTCTGATATCGATATTTCTTTCCTTCTACTCACTCTGAGCTTTGCTTGCTGTTGTTCATATAGTTCTTGCAGAAGTACAAGGTTGTTTGAGATTTTTCTGCCTTTTCTTTAAGTAGGCCTGTATTGCTATGAACTTCCCTCGCAGGACTGCCTTTCCTGTGCCCCATAGACTTTTGACTGTTGTGTGTTCATTTTCATTTGTTTCCAGAAACTTTTTGGTTTCTTCTTTTATCACAATGTTAAGCCATTTATTATTTAATAGATGTTATTCAGTTTGCATGGATTTTATTGTTTTTAGTTTTTTCCTTAATGTTGGTTTCTAGTACAAGCCATTGTGATCTGAGAAGATGCTTGATGATTTCAATGTTCCTGAATTTGTTGAGGCTTGTTTTGTGTCCTACCATGTGGTCTCTTGATGAAAATGATCTATGTGCATTTGAAAAGAAGATATATTTTGCTTCTTTGGGGTGAAAGGTTCTGTATATATGAATTAAGTTCATTTGATCTAGAGTATTGTTCAATACCACAGTATCATTGTTGATTCTTTGCCTGGAAGATTTATCCATTGTTAACAGTGGGGTGTTAAAATCTCCTACTATGAATCTGTTGCTATCTATATCTTTCTTGACATCCTTCAAAAGTTTCCTTATATATTTTGGTGCTCCTATGTTGAGTGCATATATGTTTACAAGGGTTATATCTTCTTGATGGATTTTCTCTTAAATATTATGTAATATCTTCCTTTGTCTCTTTTTACGGCCTATGTTTGAAATCTATTTTGTCTGATATAAATATTGTTACCCAAGGCTTTTTTTGTGTCTGCTTGTTTGGAATATTTTTTCCATCCCTTTACTTTGAGTCTGTGTAGATCTTTTGTTCTGAGGTTGGTCTTTTGTACACAGCATATATGCAAGTCCTCTTCTCTTTTCCATGCAGCTATCATATGTCTTTTGATTGGAGCATGTAATCCATTTAAATTGAAGGTTATGATTGGCAGGTACTTATTTTTGCCATTTTTCTTTTTGTATCTGTGTTCCTCTCTCTTACTCTTTTTCTTCATCTTCTTAAAACAGTCCCTTTATCATTTCTCACAGTGCTGGTGGTGGTGGAGATGTATTCTTTTAGCCTGTTTTTGTCTGGGAAACTCCTTATTTCTACTTCCATTTAAAGGAGAGCCTTCCTGGGTAGAGTGATTTTGGTGCAGTCTCTTGCTTTTCATTACATGTAATATTTCTTGCCATTCCTTTCTGGCCTGTAGTGTTTCTGTTGAATAATCAGCTGATAGCCTTACTGGATCTCCCTTGTATGTTACTTCCTGTTTCTCCCTTGCTGCCTTTAAGAGTGTCTCTTTTTCTTTAAATTTTGCCATTTTAACTATGATGTGTTTTGGAGTGGGTCTCTTTGGGTTCATCTTGAGTGGGGGACCCTCTGTACTTCCTGGAATCGCACAACTTTTTCTCTCATCAAATTAGGTAAGTTTTCTGTCATTACTTTTTCTAACAGGTTTTCTATGCCTTTCTCCTCTTCTTCTCCTTCTGGTATCTGTATGATACTAATAATATTACATTTCATGTTTTCTTGAAGTTCCCTTTAACCCTCTTGGTTCTTCTTCAGTCTTTTTTTCATGCTGTTGCTTTGTCTGGTAATTTCTTCTACTTTGTCCTCCAGTGCACCTAATCATCCTATGCTTTGTCTAGCCTGCTTTTAATTCCTTCTACTGTGTTCTTCATTTCAGAAATTGTATTCTTCATTTCTTCCTCGTTCTTACTGATATTGTCTCTGTCCTTTTTCGGGCTACTGTATTTGCATTAAGTTCCTTGTAGGTTTCCTGGGGTTCTTTGTAGTTCTCACTGAGCTCATTGAGCATCCTTATAACCATTGTTTTGAACTCGGTGTCTGTCAGTTTACTTGCCTCAATTTCATTTAGCACTCTTTCTGGGGATTCCTTCTTTCCTTTCAATTGGGCATTGTTTCTTTGTCTCCCTATTTCAGCTGACTCTTTTTGGCTTTTTTTCTGCTTCTTTGATAGATCTGCTTTGATTCCCTGTCTTCATGGTGTGACCTTCTATGGTAGGAGACCTGTGGGATTCAGTGATGCAGTCTCCTTGAGCCCCCGAACTTGATGTTCTTGGGATGTCCCTTATGTCATTTATGCGGGCTCTCTGGTTGTAATTGGGTTTTGGTTGTTGTTGGGTCATTCTTTGGTGGATCCTTCCCTTCAGCTGGCTGACTAAGAGTCACTACACCCACCACATCTTGTATGCTATTGTGATGGTGCTGCCAGAGCAAAATAAAACAGCCCAGGAAACAAGCCTACACCCACAAAAATAATTCCCACCCACAATTACACTATCAACAACAAATTAGCTGATAGGAATAAAGGTGTAAAGAGACTAAGGCTATTATAATAAATGAAAACGAATGTGAGATGACTACCTGAAAGAAAAGTGATTTTGAGAGGATAGAAGGAAGAGAAATAATAGGAGTATGGAATAGAGACAAAGTGAAGAGAGAAAGTAAAGTTTACATCATAAATAAAAAAGGGAGGGAAGGTGCTGTGAAGTAAGAGAAGTGAAGCATAGAGTATTGGAATGAAACATAAATTTTAAAAAATATATAGTGAGAGAAAAAATAGGAACCAAATTTGAGTAAAAGATCCACCATAGCACTATCAACAACAAATGAGCAAAGTTTAATATAAGTGGAATGGGAATAAGAGGGGGAAAAGACAGAAAGAAAAGCTGAGCAGACAGAACCCCTGCTGCTTTTTAAGCTGGATGCTATACTTGGGTTACTTTCTGGCTCTGGTGCTGTAGGCTTGGGGACCCAGCCTGGGGTTTAGACCCCTCACTTCTCAGGGGGAATCCCCTGACACTGAAATTTCCATCAAGCTCTTCAGCTGCCACCTGTGGAAGCCCAGTCAGCCCCCTCACATCTCCTTCACACTGCAGTCACATTCGCTGAAGAGGTTTCTTCTGTCTGCCCACAGTTACAAGGCTCCTCTCCAGCTATTGTTCAGTTGGTTATTCCAGATGATTTCTCTACACTTTAGTTGTAATTCCAGATTGGTCCTGGGAGGTGGTTAGTGTAGCTTCTACTTACTCCTCCACAATTTTGGGTCCTCCAAGATATGTATTCTCTTCTGAAATTGTGTTGTCTTGTGTTAAATATTTGTAAAATGAGAAGTGTAAACTCTAATGGTCTAGTCTATAATCTCAATGTGGGATCCTGTCATATCAGTAGAATTGCCCACAGATGCCTATGCATTGGGAGAGAAAATTAATTACATTAAACTTTAAGAGGTTCTAAGTTCTGTTAAATTGACTGTAAAAGCAGATGTGTGAATCTGCATGTGACATGCCAGGGTCAGCCTACTGCTGCTTGGGAAATCTCTGGGCTGAAAGCTTTTCTGTATATTGAACCTTTATATGATCTGTAAGTCCTAGACTGCAATGTTCTTAGACACCATCTCTTAGTTGGAAGTTCTACATTTGGATTCCAGATATTATATCTGGTGACATGGAAATTAGAGTGCAGAGTTGAGGATTAAGATAAGATGATGTGGTCCATAGGGTGATCATGAATAAAAGCCAAGTGTGAAGAGTGGTCATGCTTCACCCTGCTGGTGTAGCTCAGTGGGTTGAGTGCAGGCCTATGAACCAAACAACCGTGGTTCGAGTCCCAGTCAGGGCACATGCCTGGGTTGCAGGCCAGTTCCCAGCAGGGGACGCACAAGAGGCAACAATACATTGATATTTCTCTCCCTCTCTCCTTCCCTTCCCCTCTAGCAGTAAATGAATAAAATCTTTTAAAAATAAATTTAAAAAAGAGTGGTCATGCTTCATGTTAATAGAACCACCAAATCCACACTGGCCTTCTAAAACCATCCACCTAGAGTGAACTTTCAGCATTTAGCTCAAGGCAGTTACATCTGGGTAGCCAGCAGGGCAAGCATATCCATAAGGCTAAGTAAAATTAAAAGGCAGTTGCTTTAAGTTTTCCAAAATGTCATTCAAATGCCTATACAATTCACTTATAAATACAAGTGTGTTAAAAATCATTGTTAATGTGCACTACAGAAATCCACCAACACACTGTCTCTTTGGTCATACTATACTCTGAACTTTAATAACAAAGCCTACACTTTGTTTAGATTGACATTTTTTAAATAAATTTTAGAATTAATGTTATGAGATAATCTGAAATAATAAAATCTGGCTCCAAGTAAAAGCCTTGACCAGCACCTCAAATTTGCAGAAGTCACTGAGATCAGAATCAAAAAGATGAGTAAAACTGCTTTGCCTGGTAGGATGCTTCGACAAGATAATCTAACACTTACTAGTGTGAGTATTCCAACATGACTTTTCTTCAGTATTTAATGTTATCAAAAGGAAAGGAGAGAAAATTTAATTCCAATCTTTCTTACTAAAACTGACATATGTACAGTTGTTGCTAATGTATTTATAAAAAGATATTGTAAAAAATGATCAGTGATCCCTTTCTGAGACAACAAAGTATATATTTTGGTTACTTAACAATAGAAACAAGAGAAAAATATCTGAACACCTTCATCTTCATATTAAAACCATATTCATCAATTCCTAAATAAGTATAATGGACTTCTACAGGATATTCAATTTAAGGATAACATGGCTTGTTTTTACGGAATGGATGGAGCCCTATTTACAGACCAATTTCATTCAGTATTTTTAGTGATTATCCTGGGAAATCACAAAAGAAGCTTGAATGGTTATTAAATACATTCTGGGGTACTGATATACTATCCCTGTTCAACAGATGGTAACTGTGTTCAGAGGTCTAGTTATAGTCATTCAGGAGTTGCTATATGCCAATCAGTCTGTCCTAGGAGCAACCACACTGTTAAGATATAATCTTAAATTCATGGGGCCTCAGCATAACCTGCATAATCATTGGGGCTGACAGTCAGCTAGAGGCACTTGTGTCTGTAGGAAATCTAGCAAAAAGGAAACTTTGTGAGGGGTACACATTGAAAATATCCTGAATTTAGCTTCAGTCAAGGGACAGTTATTATTTTAGAAAACCAAATAAAGAAAGTATGCACACCTTTTAGGGATGCAGCAGGCACTATGGATCAGTAACTTAAAATATGCAGTTCAGCAACAGTTTATGATTTACCTCATAATGATGTTTCTCTAATTCTTTAGCAAGTAGAATACATCTGGCTCACAGAACATTTATCAGCATTGTTGCTTAGAGAACTAAGAACAATATTAATGAGTTCCCATCACAGATATTCCAAAAGCATCAAAGCTCTTATTCCTGATCTTCAGCTCAGAGTCTGAAGAAAGAACAGAGGGAAATCTACAGGCAGTTGCTCCATGGTTTGTGTGTATGTGCGCCAGGAGGGAGCAAACATGAGCAAGAGGGAAAATGTGCAAAGCAAGGATGAAGGTGAGTAACATGGCTCTTGCAAGCAAGCAAACAAACAAACAAAACAAGGAATAACTGCTTTAGAAACTGAGGTCTGGTGGCCTGTTTGCTTGTCTAGCAAAGACGGGATATATGATGTGAAAGAAAAATGAAGGGAGAACAAGCCAACATATATTCCTACTCTTCTTTGCTACCTACTTTTATATCCCTTCTTCTACACAGCAACACGGAAGGTGCTGCAGACCCTTCTGATGAAATAAAGAATCTTAACATTTAAGTAATTTGTTGAAAGACCACATCTGGAGAACAGTTTCTCAAAGAATACAGACTTCGAAATCAATTTTTTTTTGAAAATTAAATTTATTGGACTGACAGTTAATAAAAGTATGCAAGTTTCAGGTGTACAATTCTATAATACATCTTCTCTATATGGCATTGCACGTTTACCACTCTACATCAAGTATCCTTCATCCTCATTTTATCACCCTTTTACCCTCTTCTACCTCCCCCCACACACTTTCCCTCTGGAAATCATCATACTGTTGTCTGTGTCTATGAGTATCTTTTTTTCTTTGTTTAATCCCTTCACATTTTTCATCCAGCTCCCAACTCCCTCCCCTTTGATAGCTGTCAGTCTGGTTCTCTGTGAGTATGTCTCCACTTTGTTAGTCTATTTTATTCATTAGATTCCACCTATAAGTGAAATCACATGGTATTTGTCTTTCTGTGGTGTGCTTATTTCACATATTAGCATAATGATCTCCAGGTCCATCCATCCTTGCTGTTGCAAAACGTAAGAGTTCTCCTTTTTTATAGCCAAGTAGCATTCCATTATGTAAATGTCCCATAGCTCTCTTATCCACTCATCTACTGATGGGCACTTGGGCTACTTCCAATCTTGGCTATTGTAAATGATGCTGCTGCAATCAACCCAGGGGTGCATATATTCTTTCGAATTAGTGTTTCAGGTTTCTTTGAATATATTCCAGAAGTGCAATGGGTAGATCATAGGGCAGTTTCATTCTTAATTTTTTAGGTAACTCCATGCTGCTTCCCATAGTAGCTGCACCAATCTGCATTCCCACCAACCATACACCAGGATTTCCTTTTCCCCACATCCTCTCAAGCACTTGTGTGTTGATTTACTGATGATAGGCATTCTGACAGGTGTGATGTGATATCTCACTGTGGTTTTAACTTGCATTTCTCTGATGATTAGTTACATTGAACATCTTTTCATATGCCTATGGGCCAACTATATGTCCCCTTTGGGAGTAAGTATTCATGCCCTTTACCCATTTCTTAATTGAATTGGGTTGTGTGTGTGTGTTTTTTTGTTTGTTTGTTTGTTTGGGGGGGTTGGTGTTGAATTTTATAAGCTCCTTATAAATTTTGGATATTAAGCCATTATCAGATGTATTGACAAATATGTTTTCCCATTGAGGGGATGGCCTTTCATTTTGTTGATGGTTTTCTTTGCTTTGCAAAACCTTTTTAGTTTGATGTAGTTCTATTTGTTTGTTTCTTCCCCTTGATCAAGGTGAGATGTCAGAAAAAAATATTGTTGCAAGAAATGTCTGAGATTTTACTGCCTGTGTTTTCTTCTAGGGTTTTAATGGTTTTGACTCTAATGTTAAAGTCTTTAATCAATTTTTAATGCATTCTTGTGGGTGGTATAAGAAGATGATCTAGTTTCATTTTTCTGTGCATGTCTCTTCAATTTTCCCAATACCATTTGTTGAATAGACTATCTTTACCCCACTGTATATTTTAACTCCTTTGTCAAATACCAAATCAAGTTTTACACATGCCCTCCTCCTTCTACCATACCATACTTCCCCTTCATAGCACTGGTAACAGCAACAATTCTTGTTGGCATTCAACACTGACACATAAAGCAAGTGTTAAAGGCTGGAATTACCTTTCCTGTCTTCCTCCTTGACCCCGATTTCATCCTCTTAGGATAATCACCAAGTCACTACCAATAAATGCCAATCAGATGCAATCCCATATAATCTGTAAGTTGAGATGATCTGCCCATGTACTCAAGTAGTCACCAGAATGCTATGATTTATGGCCAGGTCTCCAAATTATCAGTACAATGTTTTTTTGACATTTCAAATTACAGAGGCTCTGCAGCAAGCATAGCTACATGCTGTGTCTGGAGAGACATGTGTGGTAGCACTAAAAAGCTGGGCATGGCAATAGCTTTAATTTTATATTGTCCACATTAGAAGAATAATGAGACAGGAAATTTAAGGATTTTTGCTTAAGTTTACCCAGTGAATAAATTGGTGGCAGCTGGCTCCAAAATCCATGCTTAAACCATTATATTACTGTACAATGCTATGAGGACTAAAACATTTACTTTAATCCTCACTAATTTAGTAAATTTATTTAACAATAAAATTTAATTCATTTTAAGTTACTACTGTCTGTATTCATATTTTAAGTCTATCCATTTTCTCTATTTTTATTATAGAGTTTGAACATGGGTTATATTCAAATGGTTTATTCTTGAATATGGATGATTTAATATAAATTGTTTTTTCTACTTTGACCTTTTTTCCTATTTTTATTGCTTTGGAAATCTTTCCATTTGTGAATGCCAATATTTTTCTCATAATCACTTTTATTTATTGATTTTAGAGAGAGGGGGAGAAGAAGAGAGAGAGAGAGAGGCTGATTTGTTCCACTTAATTATGCATTCATTGGTTGTTTTTTGTATGTACCCTGACCAAAAATCAAACCTGTAACCTTGGCATATTGGGGGGATCTTCTAACCTACTGAGCAACCCAGCCAGAACTTTTTTTTCATCCCTTCACCTTTTTCACCTAGCCCTGCAAACTCCATCTCATCTGGTAGCTGCCAGTCTGTTCTCTATGAGTCTGTTTCTATTTTGTTTGTTAGTTTATTTTATTCAGTGTACTCTGCATATGAGTGAAATCATATCATGTTGTATTTATCTGACTGACTTATTTCATGTAGTATAATGCTCCCCAGGTCCATCCATGTTGTCACAAAGGGTAAGATTACCTTCTTTTTATGATCAAGTAGTATTCTACTATGTAAATGTACCACAGCTTTTTTATCCATTCATCCACTGATGAATGGGCTGCTTCCAAATCTTGACTATTGTAAATAACACTGCAATGAACATAGGGGTGCATAGACTCTTTTGAATTTGTGTTTTGGATTTCTTTGGGAAAGTTACTATGAGAATTAACTTTTAACTTAGCATTTTCATATAAGCTGCCATATACAGCGAGAACATTTTAAGAGATAATTCTTTGGCATTTTAATTTCTTTCAGTATTTCTTAGTCTAAAAGCAAATTTTGATAATTATAATTTCCTAAGAAACCTATCTAATTTATTATTATTTCAAATGTATCCATTTGGATATTACAAAGCAAGTCTTACTTTCAGTTTTTAATCTCCTTACTCTCAATAGTTAAAGCTTATTCATCATTCATAATACTGCATACTTCGTTTTCTATTTTTTGTTAAAATTTCCAGATATTTGCCTATTATGTTGATTTTATCCAAAGATTTTTCATATTATGTTTCTGTTTTCAGTTAATTAATTTCTGCCGTCATTTTTTTATCTCTTTCCTTATCTTTTTCACTTTGTATTCAAAATGTGTAAAGTGTTTTAATGAAAGAATATGACTTAATGCATCTTTATAAAAGTAGCATTATCCAGTTATTTCATTGTAATTGAATTTGGTTTTAAAGTGAATAAAATTATTTTAATTTAATATATGTTAAGGTTCCAATATTGCTATTGAATATGAATTTTAATTTCTAGCTAATTCAGTATTTGAAAAAAATGCACCCTGGAACACTCAAAAACTTTTCTCAAATAGGTTTCAAATGACAATAGGTTCCACCAGTGAATCTAGGGATATCAGTTATATTCCAGAAAATATCATCTTTATTAAACATTTGCAGTTGCCATCTTTTTAAATATAATGTAAACTTTAGCTCCAACTTAGAGCTCTGCGATAAATGTCAAAATAATCAGCTTCTTTGAAAATTATAAGTGAAAATTATAAATGAATGAAACATTAGAAAATGTATAATATCTACTTCTAAAATCCCAGTGATGGTGGAGCCTTGGTGCTCATTTCTTCAATTCCTTCATGTTTTTTTGATGACGAATTAAAGTATAAAAATTAATTACTCGTTCAATTTTTCTTCGAGATATATTCAGTGGGATCAGTGTGGGAAGATGTGGAGACTAAGATCAGTAGCATGTGACTGCGGAGGGAGAGCTCAGTGTGCTAAGTCTAGCTGAATGACCGGCAGAGTCCAACAGAAACACTCATCACCTTGTATGATTTTCTTAGGTTTATCTATTTCTGTCTGAAATTATGGTACTCATTTGCTTACTCGTTCACTGCCATCTATCTTCCTACCTTTTATGGTAAGCTGCGCTAAGAAGACAGAAGACACTCTCACTACCAAATACTCAATCTGTAGAACACTTCCTTGCACGTAGCAACATCTCAGTGAATGTTTACTGAATTAATGCATGAAGCTATCGGTTAGCCTTGGAGGTTACATGGAGTCCAGCTGTACTACTGAGGTAAGTCTTGAAGACTAAATGAATTTGCCATCAAAACAGGATAGAAATATGAGATGAGTGGATCATAAACTATGGTACATTTACACAGTGGAATACTATGCAGCAGAAAGAAAGAAGGAGCTCCTACCCTTTGTGACAGCATAGATGGAACTGGAGAACATTATGCTAAGTTAAGTAAGCCAGGCAGTGAAAGACAAATACCATATGATCTCACTCATAAGTGGAACATAATCAATAAAACAAACAAGCATGCAAAATATAACCAATGACATTGAAATAAAGAACAAACTGATAGTAATCAGAGGGGTGAGGGGAAAACGGGGGAAACAAAGGGAAAGGTCATCAAGGAACACGTATAAAGGATACATGGACAAAGCCAAAGGTGTGTAGGATTGAGGGTGGGAGGTGGGGTTGGTATGGCAGGGGAAAATGGTGGCAAGAAAATGGAGAGAACTGTACTTGAACAACTTGAAAAAAAGACGGAAAGTATGCAACAGGAGATGTCATTAGAATGGAAGACCCTACTTAGCGCTGCAGTGTAAGGGGTATAAGAAGATGTGGCAAGAGGCTGGAAGAGGACAAGGTGCCTGCACGTCAAACCTGAGAGTGTTGACTTTATCCTCCCATCTGCTCAGGAATTTTTAAAGGAAAGGCGAAATAGATGGATGTGAGTTTTAGGAAACTCACTTTGGTAGCTGTTAGGGAAATGAACTGGGGAGAGATTTTTGAGGTCACACTGATGGTTACCAGTGAAGCTGCAGCTGGAATATGTTTCCCACTGTACATTGTCATATTTTGCAGGAGTGCACACTTCAATTTAGATTGAAAAAGAGCCACTCATTTGGTCAACTAAGGGCCCACTTTTGCAGGCTTCTAGGAGGTTTACCTATCAGACTGTTTAGAAAGGTAAAAGGAAACCACTGTAATAGGTGTCAGTGCTCAGATCCCAGATATTCAGTGTCTTCAAGGACAAAGGGCATGTTAGCAGTAAGTATGGAGATTACAGATAATGGGCTAATCAGGCCTGTTGTCTCTGCAAGGCACTTTCCTTGAGTTAAACACTTTTAATATTACTTTGTTAAAATAATTCTACTTACTTTCGAAAAAGGACAACATATATAAATTGGCTTTTAGAAATTGAAATAATTTTTATGTCTAGGATTTGTTTGGCAGGAGTTTTGGGTGAGGAGACCAAGGGCTGTCTTCCTCACACGCACACAAAAAAATGAATAACCTATTGCATTGGAGATGGTATCTTTAAAAGCCTCTGCTTTAATTAGTTTTTAATTTATACCCATCCTCATCTAAAAGGATTTACAAAGTTTTATGTGTCAATTAGTTTTCATAACTAAAAAAAATCAATAATCATTTGGTTTTCTACTGCAGTTATAAATTTCTTCTGAGAACATATCAATATCCATATAAAACAGAAAATCTGATATCATGTGAATCCCTATAGAACCTATTTGGGTTTCTTCTAAATTTTCTTTTCTCATGCAACCAGTTAAAATGAACCCAGATGGAGTAGATGAGCTCCATTTAACTTAGCTTGGGTTGATTTCTTTTTTAATAAGATTGTAGAATTTGTTGAAAATTATTTAATATACTGGTGTTTTGAGAAAAAGAACATCATATTTCTATCTTACACACACTAGTGACTTATATGAGTGAATCACTTTTAGTAAGAAAAGGGCATTTGAAATATGGACAAAAACAAAAGCAATGCCAAGATTTCTACTTCTAGGTATCATCAATTACTTCAGTATCCTGATTTTTCTATATTTTATTGAATTAGTGCTTCAAATACATAAATCAATTTAGGTACTACACTGCTTAATACTTATCTGCTAATGTTTTTATCTCCTTCACAAACAAACCATGATCTCCCTGAGGACAGAGCTTTAGTCCAATGTTTAGTCTAACACTTAGTGAAATGCCTTGGACATAGTTGGCACTCAATAAACGTTTGTTGCCAATAATTTCAGGCACAGGAAATGAAATGTTTTAACATTTTAGCACTGAAAGGGACAATGAGAATCATCTTGTCTAACTCCAGTATTTTACAATGAATGGAACTCCTGCTTACAAAAGTTAGGTACTTTTTGATGAGCACAAAGCTCTCCAGGTCTCCTAACTCCTTTTCCAATGTTTATTGTTTATCAAATTTGAGGTTGACGAGTTTTTTTATCCCTATACCTAAAAATGAGTTTCAAGGTTTTTAGGTGGTACCTGGAAATGAGCTTCAAAATTATATATATCAATTCAATTTAATGTTCAGGTATCAGGAACCAGGGATCAGGAATACAAATTATAGAAGTGTAGAGAATCAACTACCAACTCAGTGGCACATGTCCTGCTTCAAACAGTTAGCACTACATTTCTCTATGAGGATATCAGAGCCGCTACATCACGTGCCCAATCACGGGGCTAACAGAATAAGAACTATTTTGCCCAGACTTCTTCTGTGACTATCCTTTGAAAACAAAGTTCTCTAACCATAACATCAAAGAAGATATATAGAAAACAGATACTTTGTGACAGAGACTGCTATTTACCAGGGTGTATTTCCCCCTCTTCCTGGAACAGATTTCCCAGTGGTCACTGCATTAAGGAGTAACCATGTGATTTAGTTCTACTGCATGGAATATGATCACAAGTGAAACACAGCACTTTCAAGATTCACCATGAACTAGCCCCTTGCTTGTCCATTCTTATTTTGTACAGACACGTACAACCCCTATGGCAAACGTCTAAGCCATGCACTAAGGCTTTCAGCAACATCAGCAGCCTGGATCCTGAGTGACTGTGAGGATCAGAAGCTGCCTATTGACCTCAAACCCCCTCAGACTGTGATACACATGCTTCTACAGTGTTCAGCCTGTGTTAGGTTTTGTTGGCAGGGGGTGGGTGGTCAGAGAATTACAGCAACTAGTGTTACTTCTATTTGAAACTTTCTATGGTGGAAAAAAACTACATCATTCCTATCAGATGGGTATCTTTCAACACCTAGATAATGCAATAAGAAAAAGAGAGGATGGCTGTTCCACACTATCGTTCACATTTTCAGGCAGTTATATAAAATGTAGCATTGGGCAGTCTTCACTTAGCATCACCACCATGAACTAGCTAGTGTCTCACCGTAGCTCATTTCAAAGGATAGCCAGTAATTCTCAAATGTTACTCTTCGTCACAATCATCTTGTAGTCTTGTTAAACCAGACACATGAGACTACTGGGACCTTCCTCCTGAGTGTCTGATTTTATTATTATTATTTGAGCGTAACAACTTGCATTTGTAATAGGTTCCCAAATGATGGTGCCTTGGCAGCTGGTCCAGGGACCATACTTGAGGACTGTAACTAGAGGGCTTCTTGGTTACTACTATACTTAACCTTTTATTTTCAAACACTGGTCATATATAACCAATTAGCACATTTAAAAGTTCTATCTGAGTAGCAATATGTCTGATGCAACACAGAAATAGACACAATAGTATCTAGGAACCGCTGCTTAGCTATCAAGGAGGTGTTTCTCACTTTCAAAATTATCAAAAATACCACTTATGTCCAATAGTCCATCTAGAGGTAGAAAAATTTGCTCACTGGTTAATCAAGTCCTCTTTATGGAATAAAAAAGTTAAGGTGAAGAAACTCATTTGAAGATGAGAAAAGATGAGATGTTAAGAGGAGAAATCTAATTGCAAGCCATAATCCTGGAGGCTGGCTGAAGAATAAGGCATCATTACGAAGATATACCTGAGGGATAAATAGAATCTCAACCTAGTGTGAGAGGAAACAGACATCCAAGTCCCCAGCAGAAAATCTATCAAAAGCTGTTACCAAAAAAAATGAACTTCAGCCGGAAGAAAAAGGTACCTTTCTACTATCAAGCACAACTTGGCCTTCCAAGTATCATGGAGTTTACTTATTCTACATGGTGGCTGCTTTCCGACTGTTCCAATTTGTAGGTACTTTGCCTGCAAGGCGGGGGTAACCATCCCAGAAGTGATGCTCCCAGCAACACGGCTCTGCCTGGGAGGGAATGTGTAGAGAATGACAGCAATTCCTGTGTGGCAGCTGCACAATGAGGTGGGGTAGGATCTGCACAAGCCGGGAGGAAGAAGTCAGCTTTCAAAGGTCCGCTGAAGCCAGACCTCAATCAAATACAGTGGCAGAGCTGTGGGTTGCTGGGGCAGGGGGGAGATCACTGGCAGGCATGTCTTGTTTACAAAGATGTAGGAAAGGGAAGCCTTTTGAAGCACAAGTTTGGGGAAACATGTAAGCAGGGAAGCAGAATTGAGTAAACACTGATGAGTCTGTAAACAACCAAGCACATCTTCTTTTGGGAAAGCAAGGAAAGGCTACACATCAATCTCTTCAGTTGAATTAATGGAGAGGAATTCTTGTTAGCAACACTCTTCAAAATAAAGAATCACAAATCGTAAATTTAAAAAGGAATATACTGTTAAGTGAATGCTGTACCGAAAAGATACATGTAATTTAATGATAATGAAAGCCTAAATTTATACAATACACCAGTCTGTCAAATGATGTATCTCATTTAATATTCATAACAACCCTGTGAGGTAGGTAATAGTGTTAGCCATATTTTACATATGAGAAAATTCTGGCATTGATACCCAGTTTCCAACTTTATGCACTCCTTTCCACTTCTGAAAATTTTATATCCTAAACCAAATAATATATCTACTTAATCTGAACTAAACATTGTCTAAGAAAAGTGGAAATATGGCATGTATAAAAAAAAGGGATACCTTTTTCACAATGTCATCTAAAATGCCCTTTACTGTGAATGGAAATTTTTAGACAATTCCTTGGTTCTATCAAGAAAAAAAATATCTGCTACACTGAGGATGGCCTCAAAGACTGACCCTATTTACTCAAAAGAATATATATTTCTCTCTTTCCCCCCCACCTCTCTCTCTCTCCCTCTCTGTCTCTCCCTCTCTCTCTCTCTCTCACATACACACACACACACACACACACACACACACACACACACACACAGT
>PVKM010031128.1:0-16957 GCA_004027735.1 Carollia perspicillata | reverse complement strand
ACTGTTGCTACTTCAGTGATATATGTATATAGTCTTTTCATTTTATTAAGAGAAGATAAATATATTCATCAAAGAACTCCTGGTTGCATAATGGACTTTCCTATTGCCTTACCATTTCCGAAGTAGAAACATTGCCTCATTTGTTAGGTAGTCTAATCTGCTCAGCAGTAGAGAGCATTAGGTGGTGTTTTATGTTAGCACCCATTGTAGAGATGAGGTATCCAGAGCAGGGGTTGGCCAGCTCTGGTCTAAGGGCCAAATCCAGGTCACTTCCTGTTTTTTTTTTCAATTAAAGTTTTATTCAGACACAGCCATCCCATTCCTTTATGTATTGCTCATGGCTGCTCTTGTGCTATAACATCAGACTTGACTGTAACAGATAGTGTGGCCTACAGAGCCTTAGCTATTTACTATCTGGTCCTTTAAGAAAAAGCTTGCTGACCCCTGATGGACATAGAGGTATCAGATGACTTGTCTAAGGTCACAAGAAACTCCTAAGTAGCAATGGGTTGTCTTATAATTCTCCATTTTTGGAGATTCATTTGTTCATTTTGCTTACCACATCTGCTTCACATAGGAGACTGAGTACCACCCCCCTGCGCACCCTCCACCCCCCAATCCCAGTGGAAAAGTAGACTTTATGGTAAAATTTCTACAGCATAAAAATATAGGTGAGCTACAATATTGTCAAGAATGTGATAGCTGGCAGTGCCAGAGATGTGGGGAAATAATAATAATGTAAGTGAAGAATATACATCACATCCTCCAGATGTCTTAGCCGCAAATAATAATGTTTGAGTCTACACACAGGTCATTGTGGTTTTCTGTTTTGAATTGTAGTGTTTTGGTTTTCTCTCTTTTACTCTTGGGTGCAATTAGCCCCATTTCATGGAAAAAAAAATCCTAGCTCTTCTTCTGTAGATCTCTCCTCATCCCCACTTCTGAAGGAGCTCAAGGTCATCAGGAAATTAGAGACGTAAAGCTTTATAAGTACCTACAAGCAAACCACATGCATTTACAGTTGAAGGTTAAGACATCGAACCTCAGCAGGTACCCTGGGTTTTGTAAGTGACATGTGCCTCCTGGGTCTGCTTGAATTTCTTTCCAGCACCATATTGGGTGAGTTAACTCTACTATAGTTTATAGTGTCTGGCCCAGCCAGAGATTGCTTTGTTTCATTGCATAAATAACAAAGATCTTCTGTGCATTCCTTTATTTCTCCCTTTGAGCGATGAGAAATGCAGCAGATCTGAGATTTGCACACATCTATTTGATGTAAATGTGTACTGAAGATGGGGGAATAATAAGGACTAACTTTTATAGATCTCTCTCATTAAAACTCACCTTCAGAAAACATTCCTGTTCCTTCCTTGTAATCAAATGACACCTCATAACCACCTAACGGTTTTTAATATCCCCCAGACTCCACTGAACTGCACTGGAGCTCAGACACTGTCTAGCTACTCAGGAAAAAGGAAGAGTCTGCCGTCATATTTAAAAGCAGTTATTGGGACCAGTTTTACAGGCAGTGGGCTAGGACAATTCAGAAACAATTGCTTATGTGATAGTTAGAGGATTTGTCCCTGTCAAACAGTTAATATTGCTTTAATGCATGAAGTAGGCTGTATAAGATGGCAATAATGAAAAATGTCAGGAAAGACAATATCAATTGTTATTCAACATCCACATCAAAGATTACTTTTTTGTCAGTAGCTTTTAGAAAATGTATTTTCCATCAGATCTGATTGCGTTCGTCTTTGAAGTGCTCCTTCCTCCCGGTAGATTTAATGTGACATCTAGGCACTTTTTAGTCCCCGGGCCTCTGAGGCGATTCAGAGAGGCACAACAAGCCATCACAGGTTTATCCTCAAAGGCCGACACTGTCTGTCTGATTTATTGTAACTTTAAGAATCATCTCCAGCAAAGCATGAGCCTTGCAACCCATCCACAGCGTCAGACTTTTATCAATTCATTTGTATGCAGCCGGTACCTCTTGGAACCCAGAGCCCTATAGCCACTCATGGAAAATGCATTACCTGCGACTAATCCTTTTTATCTTTAAAGTCTGTATTTTTTATGTATAAGTCATTTTGGGTTATCATAAAATATACATAATTCTTCCTTCCCTCCCCCCCAAAAAGGAGTCAAAATGGAAAGGGAATGTATAATAAGTTATGAGTGTGTGGTGTTCTTATCAGCAAGGATTCTAAATAAACAGCTCTCTTTATGTAAACACTGAGGAATATAAAGCAGTGATTACTTTCCATGGGAAATAGGAATGCTTCCATTTTTTTTTCTCTTTTAGGTTTCAAAGTGAAACAGTGAGATTAATCATTGAAAAGATGCTGCTGCGTGCTTCTGTTTCGCAGCGCGCTCACTTGGGCGCGCAGGCACTGGTGGAGTGAGGGGGGAGGGGGCGGAGGCTAATGGCCGACGTTCCATTTCACAAGTTTCCCCAATTGCTTCACTCCACAGACATTTTCCAAGCCGTCCGTGAGTGGCCTTGATTAAGAGGTCTAGAAATGTGTCTCCTGGAGGGACTGGGTTCAGTCTCTATCACCAGTGCCAGCGTGACGAGGCTCCGGCGTCTGTCTTCAGTTGGCGTGGGAGCCCTGTCTGTCCCTAACATCTTACCTGTTATTTGCTCTTTCGTGTTCCATACTTGTTTCAGATAATTAAAATCGGCTCAGGTCTGAATCTTCACAAGCACGGGAAATGCTCTTCTACTTTCAATAAAACATGTGTGCGTACAGAGCTCCTGGTCAGGATCAGGGGTCAGCCCACTGTGGCCTGTGGCCGGGAGCCTGCTGTGGCCTGTTTTTATAAATAAAGATTCATTCTTCACTTATTTATGAATTATCTGTGGATGTCTTCGTGCTGCAACAGCAGAGATAATGGTTTCAAAAGACTCTATGGCCCATAAAATAAAACATATTAGCTCTCAAGCCGGTTAGAGGAAAATTTGTTGACACCTGCCCTGGAACCATACCTGCAATTTAAAATTAATTACCAAATTAAGGTACTGAAGCCAGTCTAAGGTTTACTTGGCCCGGGAGTGGAAGTCCTTGTCGGGTTAGGGAAGGTGGCCTTCAAGGAGCCAGTGTGAGCTGTCAGCGGAAACTTCTAGGTGGGATGGAGCCTGTTAGTGAAGGCGGAAGGGGTGTTTTTTATTTTTTTGTACTGAAGGCTTTTGGAAAACAATAGGATATTTTCAGACTCTGCCTAGTTTGCGGGGATGCTGTCTCTTTCTGTGCTAAACTCTGCTTACATCTTGCTGCTACAAGGGGATAATAGTTTTCAGGGCCTCAGAGGTCATAGCTGGTCACAAAGGTTTTATTGTCCCTTTACTTTTTATAAACTCTGCCCAGCTTGGATGTGATCTGCATTGCTTTCAACCACCAGCCGAAGGTGAGTTCCTTCATGTGCTCAAACGGTTGTGGACCCTCAGGCTGGCATGGTTTAGAGGCAGACCAAGGGGGTGTGTACCTGCCAGCCACAGCCAAGCTCTGTGTGTTTTTCGGGAAGATTGTTAAGAAGGGATAGGTGGTCCCTGGGGCAGGAATTGTGACCACGTCACTCATGGCTTTCAGGCCTCTGGACAGACTCATTTCTTTCTTCTCTAATGGAAACAAAGCCAAGAAGCATGATCTTTAGAGGAAGAGGAATTTTAACCAGAAAATTTGCAGTCATGACGTGTTCCCCTCTATTATTTCTACATGGGGCTTATTTTTTGGGAAAGGATCTCAGGGATCTTGTTGGGACTTGCTTAAAAACAATGGGCTGAGCATATTAGTATCCTGTTTTCCACAAGAAAGAAAGAAATCATTTCAAAGCGATATCTGAAGATGTTAAGATTTTTATGAGGGCTTCTCATAATGCTCCCATGTATCACTTTGACAATAAAAAAAATCAGGTGATTTATTCTCATAGATGTTGCTGACACATTAGAAATTTATAAACTTATATTGTATACAAAGTCTAAATGCAGGGCGATATAGGAACACCTTCCAACCCTAGTTTTTACTGTTCCACCCTTGCTTTCCCTAGCCACATCACACCGTTGGCATTCTCTAACCTTGGCCTTTTTTTCAGTCTTCTACCTGGAATTGTCCTCCATACCCCACTGCCCTTGTTCACCCAGAAACTCCAGATCTTATTTGAAGACCCACTACAACTGTGCCTTGTTCCTTGAGATCTGAGATTTCTCCCTCGCTTCCGTCCTTACTCACAACCTCACTGGTGTTGCCCATAGCACTTGCATGTGCTCTGTCATCATATTTACCAAGTCGTGTGGCCTCTTTCTATGAGGTCCTTGAAGAGGGGGACTGAGGTTTAACTGGCCTCTGTAGCTCCTGTACTTTGGGCAGTAATTTGCATAAATAGGTACTCAAAATGCTACCTGAAAAAAGACTGCAGGACTATAATTTTATAGCACAAAGAAACCTTTAAGAACATCTACTCTAAGTCCTCTCTTGTGTAGATAGAGTCTGAGGCGTAAAGAAATTAGGAGTTGCTTAAATTATTGCCTCCTTTGGAGCCATTCTGGGTTTCAGCCAATGTGTCACTTTATGTCCAGGGCTGGGGCTGGCTTCTGCAGAGCTGGCCCGAGAGCTGAGAAGAGGCGAGAGCTGAGAAGAGGCGGGGAAAGCTCTGGGAAGGTTTATTGTTTGTCTTCACACCTTCTACTTACAGAAGGGAAAAGCTGAAACAAAACAGAAAACAGAGGACAATAACTTATTCGTGTCAGACTTCCTGCTCCATTGCAACCCAGTGGGAGCTGAATTTCCCTACTTGATGGACAGTGAGGACAGCGCTACTCAGAGGTGAGGCTGTGAGGGGTCCAAAGCTCTCCGCAGTCTCCTCCCTTTCAACTGCCAGGATAGAACAAGGCTTCCCACCGGAATCAGATTCCAGGGTCTCTGATGCTCTCCTCTCAGAGAAACTCCACTGACAAGTACAGCCTCTCTTGATTTACCATTGGCTCAGATAGGGAGATGGAAGAGAATGAGAGCTGGGGCCGGGGAGGAGGAGAGAACACAGAAGCATGTTCAAGGGAGCAAAAGGAGAGGGGGTTGAAGGCATAAATGGAGGTGATTCTGCACGGGTGCCACCATTTGCCTTGGGATTAAAAAGAGAGAGAGATGAGAGATGTGTATCCTTCTCAAATGGTCTTAAGGATGTTCAGTGGAAGTTCTCTCTCTGTCTCTTTTTATCCTCTCTAATCCTTCCCCCCTTCCCTCTCTCTCTCCATGTGCATGTGTATATAACATAGCTTTGTCCCTTTGGCAGATAAAAACCTGTAGACCCAGGGTTCCACAGCAGAGCATGCATACCCCTGGGCTGGTTGTGCCTTTCTAATGGAAGGGATCATAAAATAGTCCAGTCTGAGAGTGGGGCGCTACGGGAGTGAGGCACGGGGTAAGAGTGTGGGTGGGAGCCCAGCAGGGCACAGACAGTGGTCCATGGTGAGGGAGATGTAGGAAGGTAGCAAAGAGAGACATCACTTGGTTTCATGGCATCTGGCCCAGTGTCCGCTGCTGGAGCTACTTCTCCAAAGCCATTCTTGAGGATGCCCAGGGTCAGGCAGGGTCCACACCCTTTTCATGTAAGAAAATAGGGAACATGAAAAACACTAGACTCAGTGACTGAGACCCAGGGAGGTAAAGCAACTTGCCCGGGACCCTACAGCTGGTTGGTGCAAAGCAGAGACTAGGAAGTCAATTTTCTTATTTGCAGAAGGAAAATGTTGGGATAGATGATTTCTGAAGTTCTTTCCAGTTCTAATAAGTTTAGAATGCTATGACTTTTGTTAAGGCTTTAAAGAAACTAGACCAAATACTATTATTTGGGGGACTCTGGGGCCGTATTTGAAGTGAGCGTATGAAGTAAATCCCTTACTCCAGTTTTTGCACTTGAATGGATAGGTGCCATTATTTATCTGCAAAAAGGCACTCAAACTCTCGAGCGAATGTCTGAAGAGCATATTTTTTTCCCTTGTTGTGGCCCTTGAATGCTCCACTTGTTACATCTGAGTGCTAATTACTGGAGATTAATTAGTCAGCATGAAAGTACTTCTACTGCAGCCCCCCAATTACTGAGCTGCACGCGGTATGAGCTACCTGCAGGCTCTCCACAGTGACGGGGGGGGGGGGGGGTGGCACTCTTTGGAGGCCATCGGCAAGCCTTTTGACAATTTTTTAGGCACCTTCTCAGAAGAACAGCTGTTGAAGGCGGACGTCTGAAAATAATTAAATGGATAACATAGCTAACTCCAAAAATGGAGGTAGCTTGGCTAATAATTCCAAGGAGCCAGGGTATATTTCCTGGTGATTAAAGGCGGGTCATGGGAGATGATTCTTTTGGGTCTATTTCTGGCTCTGTTAGAGCCCTGTGGCCTGAATCTGGATGATCTGATGCATTCCACATCTTTTTTGCTTCTATCTGGGTCCATCCCAAGATACTGTCAGTCGGGATATTGTGAGATTTAATCAATTGTCATTTAAAGACAGAAAGATTCTTGGATGAAAGGTGTGAAGATAAAAGCAAAGTCCATCCATATTATCACCACTTTCCTATGCTCCTCTTTCTTCTATTAGTGACATGGGAATCCAGCTGAGTGTGCTCTGGTGCATTTTGTAAAACAGAAAAAATAAGCAGGGAAATTATATTTTCAAAACCAAGTGCCCATTCTTTGCAACTTGTGCACAGTGGATTGGCTGGCATTCATGTCTCATTTAGCTCTCTATATTGGGTCATCCTCTGTGTCTAATTTTCCCTTACTAATGAATCTCCCTTTTTGTCTTGCACAAATCTAGGAGGGTGATATACAAGATAATTACTTTTGTGCATTACCAAAAAGGGTCATTTATAGGTGGTTATCCAGTGAAAGCAAACTGTCTGTCACCCAAATGTGACCTAGAATGGGCTGCTGTTTTCTTAGTGGAATTGTTTGTTGATCAGTTCTTCTTGGTCTTTAGATTTGTGGTTTAGGGGGGAAAGACCCACAAATCTCTGAATTTTGAAAAAACAGAGCCATCCTGGCAAGGTACTAAACTGCTCTGATGTACATCTTCCCAGTGAAGAGAGATTAACCTAGAACATGTTTCCAGACATAGATATTTTTAAAGGAAATCAACTGTTGGCCTGTGCAGGTTAAACATGGAGGAACCTACGGTCAGTCCCCTTTACCAGTTCTGAAATGACCTGGCTGGAATTAATGCCTTAAATTCAGAGTAGCTTTAATCCATAATCTTAGGTCTATATAAGCACTTGGATGACTATAAATCTTAATGCACAGTTTAGTGTGCAAGCAGCATACCTTTCTTTATTTTTCTTAAGCTCAACTTAATTTTTATTACTCTCGTAAGGGAAAAAGCTTGTCTCACTTCCAAGTACCCCCACCTGCCTTTGCCCAGAACTGTGCCTAAGTCCCAGGGTTGGCTGTGATCGGTTCATCGCAGGGGCCATCTTTGTCTCCATCAGCCATCCACACAGGCTTTCACTTTAGGACCCTGATTCTCTTGCTACTTTTGTGCCTCCCTGTGGCATGGGAATCTCAGGGAGGCCACCTCATGGCTCAGTCTACCTGGACATTTTGGGATTTCCTCCTTTCGTTAGCATTTAACTGAGAAGTAGGGTGCAGATTGTCTCTGCTCTTGGGCCCTCCAAACCTTTTTAGAAACCTGGCAGTCTCTGCATGGAAAACAGGAATTGGAACACCTGTCTTTAGAACCCGAATCTTCTCATTCCTCTCAGCTCTCCTTAAAGCTGGGGAAAGAGTTCTCTTTTCAGATTCTCTTTCTTCCCAATATTGTGACTCTACTCCAGATGCTCTCCATTTCCTTGAGAATTCAAATTTTTGCAAGGTATGGCCAAGCTCTTTCTGCTTTGAATCTGTCACATCTGAAGAAATAAACATTGATTGGACTCACGGGAGGGAGGGAGGGAGGGAGGGAAGGAGGGAGGGAAAAAAGTAGTTTACATTTCAAAACTATAATCCTTCCAGGTTTCAATAGTAATGGGGTTTGCATGCCAGACTGTGGGACTTGGAGTCAGGTCCACAGGTGGTGGGATGGCCTAGGAGGTTTTTGAATGGAGCATGACATGATAGGAACTGTGAGTTAGGGAAGCTAGCCTGACAGTGGTATGGAGCTGGGTTTGGAGCAATATGAGATTAAAGCTTTAGAAGGCTATCATAAAAGCCCAGTGAGAGATAAGAGAAGTTTTGATTCTAAAATGCCATTGACTGCACAATGCATCGCTTTAATTAGTAGGTGTATCTATACTTCAGAAGTGAAGTATGCATTGCTGTGAAGCTACCGCATCTCACACTTCAGGACTTGTCACTTGCACAGGCTCTTTCCAAGGCCTGAGTGCATTGAATTTTGTAGCCATAAGATCGTATGCTTAGAAGAACTTTCCCTAAGTTGTACAAGCATTAGGACCCAAAAGGTGAGTTCATTCTGGGCCGTAAGTGAAAAGTCTGTTATGAAATTAGGTTTAACGGGTGCGTATTAATTATCTACAGTTGTTGGTATTGTGACAACCACACAGATGACACAGTACAGTCACTGCTGTTAAGGAGATATCAATGACAGCAGCAGGAAAGCGAAGAGACATTTCTTGGGAAATCTGTGGGTCTTGGAAACGTTGTGAGTGACAGGGCACAGGGGTTCGGGTGAAGTCTGTCCTCTGGGCTGCTGAGAAGGAGAGAGTGCTGGGCTTTGAGAGATGCAGAAGGTGCAGGCAGCACTGTGGGGTGGGAGTTTGCTGAGGAAAGGTGAACTGACCTGTACATACCAAATCATCTGCCCACGTGCTCATCAAACAGATGGAGGTGTGTGTGTAGGGTCCCGGGGACTATGTGAAGATAATGATGGAAACTTGGGCATTTTTAGATGTAATATTTGAAGCTATATATATATAGAGGTGGATGAGGATGCCATAGGATATAAGTACTTTGTAGGGAGGAAATAAGTACTTTGTAGGGAGGGAGTTTTTTTTGTAGGGAGTAGAGGATGAGGTCCTCTACTATGTAGAGGACCAACTTAGTGTCTTTTAATGCCCCCCTTATTAGGGCCTTCCGAGAAATGTCTCCCCACATTTGGTGTTCTTCTTTATTGTATGGTTGACTTTTACATACTTTTTGCCCTAAGTTGCTTATTAAAAATAATGTTGGGGATATTGTATTTCTTTTGTCAGTTGCCTTGAGTCCTTTCTGAGGTGGAGGATAACAGGGCTAATATTCAGTGCCCGAGTCACACCCGATGCTAAGTATTGTGAGTATCACCTCTGGACATAGGCAAACATGTGTTCTTTCTATCCTTATAGTAATCACTAGATAGTAATAGGAGGAGGTAATGTTCCCATTTTATAGATGAAAACCGAGATACAGAAAAAGTGGTTTGACCAAGCACATGTAGCTAAGGTGTGGGGACCAGAGGTCTGTCCCCTCATCACTACCCCCTGTTCCTGCCATGGAAGACTTCTGGAATGAAGGATGAGACATTCTTTATAATTTTATTTTTTAGAGAACTTATTTGTGGCCTATTCAGTCAAGAATCCATTTAGCTTGGAGAATATGGTTGATTACATGGAAAATTTAGAATCCTTGATGAAGAACAACATCCCTTTTTCAGATCTTGCTGGAGAACACAGGGGTTACTGCAATTGCTATGTAATTTTTTTGAAAAAGGTTTTAGCTGCCTCTGCCAGTTTTTCATTTCCTCCCTACAAAGTACTTATATCCTATGGCATGCTTCTCTGGAAAAGAAAACTTTTTTTTATTTATTTTTGCATGGCTACATTCCATGCCAACATCCATTCTGAGGTGTTGAATTTTTTTGCCTGGGATTAATTTGAGTTAGACAGTGAATGCAAGCTCACTATATAGTTTCTGGAAAGGTATGATGATAAAACGATGTCTTCACATGATAAATGAAATTACTTTCTATCTATCTATCTATCTATCTATCTATCTATCTATCTAGGTTTTCTATTATGTGGCTAGTATCTATCAATATCTTTAACATTATAGGTGAATGTTGACTCTGAAAATGCCAGTCTCTGTAGGTTCTTTCCATGTTGATTTATTTTCAGATTATAAGTAATATTGGCAAGATCACATTCAATTGGGGTAAGTTTAAAGTAACAGTAGATTTGTCTTGATTTCTTATTACCTTATACTTGAGACAAATGCTGATTTCACTTTTTGCAAGGCATATAATGTACATTTTAAAACAAATAATTTATTTGGGTGTTTTTCAGATTACCTTTGCATTAGCATTAGGGAGAATAAAATATGATTTGATTGTTTACCAGTGATAACTGAAGCATGTCCTGTGTACTACAGTGCAGATAAAATGTTACTGGAATTGTTTTTTGCTTTAATATATTAAGAGAGTAGCTGCCTCCTTCCAAAATAAGAGGTACTTAAGTGGATTGATAGATGTCTACCTAAAGTGTTTCAGGGGTGCCCAACCTGTAGCCCACAGGCCGCGTGCCACCAGCAGGCCAACACAGAATTGTAAATTTACTTAAAATATTATGAGATTTTTTTCGTGATTATGTTTCGCAGTGTATTTAATATGTGGCCCAAGACAACTCTTCTTCCAGTGTGGCTCAGGGATGCCAAAAGTTTGGACACTCCTGGAAACAATCACAAACACACCTGAAAGTTTAAGTAAATGAGAATACCCATTTAGAGACAGAGCAAGGATTTGAGGGCTGAATTCAGGTTTGTCTTTGATATTTAATGGGAAGAACCTGGTTGTGAGTTAAACCTGTACCGACTCCTGCAGGTATGACTGTGCTGGTTGTTCACATCTGGCAGGCATCTCTTCCAGCTGGTTGCTGTGTCTGCTCTGATTCACCAGTACCTGCACCACGCTGACTGTTAAATACTGTTAAATCAACCCTGGTTACACTTGCTTAGGCTACATGTTTGCTTGGCTGTGTAAGGAGCTGTGTAACCATGCATTTATTAAATAAGCTCTCTGAGCCTTAGTGTACTCATCAGTAAAATGGAAATAATAGGGCTGTAGCAAAGATCCTGTTAGATAGTGTGTAAATTCTTACCATCTTTGGAAAAAAGTAGGAGTCCCCATCTCCCATTCCGTCTATTTTCCTGATCTTGCTTAGAATCTCTCTCCATTCTTGTCCCAGGAATCAGATTCACAGGACCCTAGAGAATGGAGAAAATGCTGGGGTCATCATGTCCCACAGTCCTCTGGACATGGGGGATCTATCTTCTTGGTAAATGTTTTGACTCTAATCCAGACCATTATTCCTGGATGCCTTTCCTGCCTGTGTGCATTTCTAATACAAGACACACACTTGTTTTGTGTATACTTTGTTCTGTATTCGTTTGGACTCTTGCTGCATCATTAACCTAGTCTGTCAACTTCCAAGTCTGTGGCACCATTAAACATAAAATAAATTGAATGAGAGATGGGGGAAGGATCAAAGTAAGCACATTCCTATTAATGGGGGAAATTCTACAAATTGATCTCCCAGGAAAAGAGGGTCAGTAGCATTATTTCAAATGGCAGTGTACAGTTTTTTTAAAAAAATCCTTTTTGCTACACATCATTCTCAGAAGGACCTTTCTGATCTATAGCTAATTTTTATGATGAGGAAAGTGTGTGTGTGTTTTGAGTGTCAGCTGCCAGATAATATGGCAACTCCTTGGCAATGCATATTGCAAACCTTAAGTTACTCTTTTTCCATTTTTATCAGTATCTTATGGCATAAAGCTAAACAAATGGATCTAGTGACCTTTTATCTATCTATCTATCTATCTATCTATCTATCTATCTATCTATCTATCCATCTATCTATCATCTCCCCATCCTTGCAGTTTGAAAACCTTGACTTGAGCATTTGTCTTATGGTAATCAGTGTACACATTTCATCACTGGATCCAAAGCTATCAAAAAATAGAGTTGACTGTAGATCCAAGCCAGGGTTAGATTTGTGTATATAAATCCAAAATATATCAGTGCTACTAAATGTACAAGTTCAATGAAATGTGTGATAAACACTTGGATTTTGGTAATTGCATTTGTGTGTACATGTATGTGTGTTTGTTTTAAATTGCGATTTTGCCTAGTTTAAGTCAAAGTATGTTTTGCTTTGCTACTTCCAGGTACACATCTTTCTACTGTTAGAGCTCACTCCCACCCCACTCGCAAAGCCTCTATCCTTCGGTTTGCCTGGAGTCCTCCTTGCTTCCTAAAAACCAGCCTATTGGATTCCCACCTCCTTGCTTCTTATATGGACCAGCCACCCATAGTACACATAGTGTTTACTACATGTTCACAGTATATTGCAATAGTTGAGATTTTGTATTTCTTATTTTTTCCTGGTCATTCAACTCAGTAAATGTCTTTCTTATTTTCCTCAACAAAATGAAACAGAAACAGAAACCCTCTGAGCAAAGGAGCTCAGACCACAGACCACCCCTCCATCCACCATGGATGAAAATAATACTACCAAGACATGATTTGCTTGGGGAGGAAAGGTGGCTAGCTTCTCTCATGGGAGAAAGGCCCCGAGTCCTTGCCTCAATGGCTTTTATTAGGTTCGTAACACACAGGGATACAGGTAAAGCTCATCAGTCAATGTCAGGCGACAAGGATCAAACAATAGATAACATTTCAAAGAAGTCTGAGGGCTTAATCTGAGTCAGTGTCTGTCAGGTAAGGGCGTTGCAAAAACTTTAGAAGACATACTCATTTCCTGCCTGGACTCTTATCATATGGGCACTCTTATGGATGATAGCACTCTTAGCAAAGTAGACTTCACAGGACTTTGTGAATTCTTTCTTATGCCCGATTACCCTGGAACCCGCTCTAGCCTGCAGAGGGCTGCACCCCTTCCCCATCATAGATTCAGGTTTAAGTGGATTACAGCCAGGAAGCACTTCTCCCAGACAGAAGGGGGACTCAGGCTATGTCAAATAGCTGGGGGGGGGGCGGTTTAAGGGTCCTTCGCCCTCATTTTCTGCAGCCCCCACCGAGTCCTTCCTAGATGGCCTCCCACATGATTGTGTCTGCTAGGGTTGCCCTTTCTCTGAGGAGTCTTACCCATAGACTCTGACTAACCAACCAAGCATTGGGGGCTAGAGATGGCAGAAGCAGCGCTCTTGCCGGGGAGATAAGCTTTGTTTCCTTAGTGGCTCACAGTCCGGAGGTTGCTCACTCAGCCTTAGCCATGGGGGGTGGTTATAACTCCTGAAACAGGCAGAGCAGTTCCCAAACATGGTCTCATATTTCTTATGCTGCCCAGTACAGATATATTCAATACCTGTCGATTGGAGCAATCTTGTCCACACCCTGGGTAGGAAGCAAATAAATAACCATGGAGACATTTGGAGAATCATCTCCCTATTACTTTGCAATTAATGTTCAGCTGCTTTTTGAGTGGGATTTATTTATTTCACGTATTTATCTTGCCTCATCTTATCCGGAGCCTCAGGGTACCTTCTCTGTGCCTATCTCCCACTCTGTCTTGAGTCTCCTGTAAGTGAAGCTGAAGGTAGCAGCAGCATTGTGAGAACTAAACAGGAAGTCTGTTCCTTGTCCTAATCCAGACGCACATCACCAAACACAGACTTAGCAGGAAGCCAAGTTTTCAAGTAAAGCCAGTGAAGTGTGGAGGAGGGACGCTTCAGAAATACACCCCAAATTGACTTGGCGCCTGTCGCCTGGGACTGCCTGGGCTGTGAATGGAAAACTCTTGTAGATTAAAGGAGGAGAGTGCAGGCAGCAGAATGTATTTCGTACTCACGGTCCGTTACAGAATCCCTGCGAAATGGTTGACCTTAGAGGGGACTCTTGATGATTATGCCTACATCTTTTCAACCTGTTGTTCCTATTTACACTTGTGCTTTATGGATTCCTTCAGGGAGAAGTATTTTAAAGAAATACAAAAAGCTTTCTACCCCAGAGACACTCCAAAGGTGACAGCTTAGGCAGATAGCTTTCATTCTTCTGTTTATTTTCCTTGGAGGAGGAAATAGTTCTTCTTCCCCTGAGCGTCTGGATTTTGTGATCTGGGACATGCTTGGATTTAACAGTTTGAACTTTTAAAAATAATAATTAGTCAGGGGATATTCTGCCCTTTTATCTTTGAAAAGACTGGGGAATCTGGAGTTTCTTCTATAGCTTCTTAAAAGCCTAGCTTTCCTGGAGTGCTGTTTTTTAAACTATCATAAGTCAAATTTATCATGGGGATAATGTAATAAAGACAAATATTCAACCAATAATGAAAAGCTAAGTAAACGGGTATGTTTAAGCTCTATTATATGCAGGGGAGTACATTAAGGCAGATCTAAGAGAGACTTTAATGGATTTAACATTAGCAATCAGACTTGGACTTGGTATAAATCAAACACCATCACATTTCAGTCTAATGCACACCCACTCATTCGTTAGCACCATTCAATGTAGATTATAAATATTAGCCAAGAAACCTTCGGTTCTTGAGATTCTTTCCACAGACACAGCAATAATTGAACAATAATGATGACAATTTTATTTTTATGAATCACTGTGGCTTACTTTTATTGATTTGCTCTTGGGCCTGGAGAAAGCTTCCTCAGCCAGCATACAACAGGAAATGGTTATAGCATTATCAGATAGGCCGTAAAGAGATAAATAAAATAAAGGGGGGTAGGAATGATGGTGGGACCCAGCAAGCTGCTGATATAAGCAAGAATTACTCCCCTTACTCCCAACAATAGAGCAACTTAAATTACCTCCTTTCTCCCTCCCTGCTCCTCATTCTTAATTCAGTGAAAGGAAAATACTCCTTGGCTGTAAATGTGCATTAACTTTGGAGCTGAACATTTTGGGGTTCTTGGTGTCAGAGGGAAATAAATAAGATGGGAATAAACGAGCTCACTCAGGCATTGCGTAGAAAGCAGGGTGAAACCCTGTGGGAATATGGCCTTTCACTGCCTCCTTTGATGATGTACAGCTTCTTAATAACAAAGGCAGTATAGCCTTCTGAAATATTCCATCGTGCCTATGAAAAAAAGCTGAAGCCTTACCGCCTATGCCTATGTCAGAGTACAAGATGCACCGGTATTTTCAGCCAGCTTTCCCCACCTACGAGCCGACCATAGTAAAGAATTGAACATCCTGGGTTAGTAAGAAGGAGAGATGGATATGGATCTGCACATGTGCGTCGATGGCTGCTTGTGTTTTTTCCTTCTCAGTGACAGGTTCCAGAGGTTTTATTTCATACTCATGCCTTCCCATCCCCAGTGACAAACGGGATTTGTACCTCTGTTTATTTGCTGGATTGAGACTTCACCATGATTTTTAGCAAAAGGAACAAGAGCAAATAAGTCTTGAGAGTCTATCAGTCCTCTGAAATTCTGTGCAACGAGGCAGACTGCCAGGTCTGACCGTGACAGGGCCAGTGGCAAGAGAACGTCTATCTTTTTGCAGTTGCTTCTCATTCTCAATGGATATTTTTTCCCTGGCCAAAATTTTTCAGGCCAGTTTAAAGTAGAGGTATGGACAAGCTGATGTTTAAGGGCTTGTACATTTGCTGGTTGTATGAATCATCTGTGTTCCCATCTGTCTGTCACTCTTGACTGGAAGAACACGATGCTAAGCTGCTTCCACAGTTAGAGAACCAGGTGAAAGGAGACTATAGTATTAGCAGCTACAACCCCTCACTCGACTTCATTCTTTGTCACCTTTTTGATTACATCTTTAAGGCAAGATATTTTCTGGGAAAAGAGTAAAGTATACATTCTTGTGACTTCAAATTTAATTAAACCATAATAACAAGTCATGCTTAATGAATTTATAGATTTAAAAATGTTTAAAAAATTCTCAGTTGTTGAGGGACTTTTGGTCAAGATGGAGGCATAGGTAGCCACACTTTGCCTCCTTGCACAATATAAGAAGGATCACAACTAGCCTTAAAACAAAAAACAATCAGAACTGCCAGAAAATAGAACTGTGTGGAAGTCTGATGACTAAGGATTTAAAAAAGAAATATTCATGTGGATGGGCATGCATTCAGGAGGGGCAGAGCTGGGGTGGAGTGGATGTGGGGTGGCTGCAGCAAGGCAGTGGCAATGGCAGTGGCAGTGGCAGCGGCTGGTGGAACTGGCAGTCCCACATTCACATGTGGCACATAAAAACCTGGAGGGACACGTGGGGAATGAGTAATCCCAGCCCTAGGCCAGACTGTGCAACCCAGGGTTCCAGTGCCAGGAAAATAAAGCCTCATGACTTCTGACTTTAAAAACTAGTGGGGTTGTGGTGGCCCAAATGAAATATGGCCCAAATGAAAGAACAGATTAAAACTCCAGAAAAAGAATTAAATAATAGAGATAGGCAACCTATCAGATGCAGAGTTCAAAACACTGGTGATGTGTTTGAAGGATGCTCAGAGAACTCATCGAGTACAGCAAACACATAGAGAAGAAATGAAGGCTACACTAGGTGAAATAAAGAAAACTCCACAGGGAACCAACAATGAAGGGAAGGAAGCTGGGGTTCAGATCAATAATTTGGAACATAAGGAATAAATAAACAGTCAACCAGTACAGAATGAAGAAGCAAGAATTCAAAAAAAATGAGGAGAGAATAAGAAGACTCTGGGACATCTCCAAAAGTGCCAGAAAGAGAAGAGGAAGAGCAAGAAATTGAAAACTTATTTGAAAAAATAATGAAAGAAAACTTCCTTAATTTGGCAAAGGAAATAGACATGTAAGTTCAGGAAGCACACAGAGTCCCAAATAAGTTGGGCCCAAAGAGGACTACACCAAGACACATCATAATTAAAATGCCAAAGCTTAAAGATAAAGAGAGAATCTTAAAAGCAGCAAGAGAAAAGAAGAGAGTTACCTACAAAGGAGTTCCCATAAACTATTAGCTTATTTCTTAAAAGAAACTTTGCAGGCAAGAAGGGACTGTCAAGAAGTATTCAGTGA
>PVKM010031127.1:0-16966 GCA_004027735.1 Carollia perspicillata | reverse complement strand
AATAATCAAGGAGAACTCCCCCAATCTAGCAAAGGAAGTAGACCTCCAGGAAGACCAGGGAGCTCAGCGAGTCCCAAAGAAGATGGACCCAAGGAAACACACACCAAGGAACATCATAATTACTTTATTCAAGATTAAAGATAGGGAGAGAATCTTAAAAGCAGCAAGAGAAAAGGAAACAGTTACCCACAAAGGAGTTTCCATAAGACTATCGGGTGATTTCTCAAAAGAAACCTTGCAGGCAAGAAGGGGCTGGAAAGAAGTATTCAAAGTCATGAAAGGCAAAGACCTACAGCCAAGACGGCTCTATCCAGCAAAGCTATCATTTAGAATGGAAGGGCAGATAAAGTGCTTCTCAGATAAGGTCAAGATAAAGGAGTTCCTCATCAGCAAGCCCTTATTATATGAAATGTTAAAGGGACTTATCTAAGAAAAAGAAGATAAAAACTGTAAACAGTAAGATGACAACAAACTTACAACTATTAACAACTGAACCAAAAACAAAAACAAAAACAAAAATGAATTAAGCAAACAATTAGAACAGGAACAGATTCACAGAAATGGAAACCACATGGAGGGTTATCGGCAGTGAGGAAGAGAGGGATATTGGGGGAAAAGATACAGGGAATTTGAAGCACAATTGGTAGGTGCAAAATAGACAGGGGGTGGGGGTTAAGAACAATATTGGAAATGGAGTATCCAAAGAACTTATATGTGTGACTCATGGACATGAACTAAGGTGGAGGAATGCTGGTGGGAGGAAGGATACAGGGCAGAGGGGCATAAAAGGGAGAAAAAAATGGGACAACTGTAATAGCATAATCAACAAAATATATTTTTTTAAAAAATTACCTCTGTGTCACTAGCTAGAAGGGACATTTGTTTTACTATTGAGGAAGTTGAACACTTGAAATGGGAAGAATGCGGCAGGACCAGCAAAAACCTCTATGGAATGATGGCGCAAAACCTCTACCTCTCTTTCCAGTCTTAACTATGTTGATTTCCTTCTCCAAGAAGTTATATTATGTTCTGAACAGACATCTTTAGTCCTTCTATTACACTGTAGGGTTTAAGAAAATGAAACAATCCATCAATCCCACCTCCTTTTCTTCTCACATGACGTGACCCCAAAGGAAACACTCTTCTAATAGAATACATACTGTACCGTATTACTGTCAGGACTTAGGAGGCTTTTTAGTAGTTTCAAAAATACACCAATAACATTAAGGGAAATCAAAATTATAAAGAATAAATACCTGTCCCCACATGTTAAACAGCTTGAACTTTCTTAGATTTCCTCCCATTCCTCTTTGAGCATATCTACCTCTAGTTGTACATGGTTGGGAAGCCATGGCGCAGGCATCCTCCTTTTACAGTGAAAAGATATTTAACATAATTTGATTTAGCACCTTGAGGATCTTAGGACAAATTAGGACTACTATTCTACATTTAGGTTTTCTTAGCATATATTCATATGAGTAAGTGAATTAATACTTAACATATCACTCTACAACTCCCCCCCCACCATTTAATTCTCGAAACAACCTTACTAAGTAGCCATCCTTATTGTGACTCTACAGATGAGGAGCCTGAGGTTCAGGGGTAGCGAAAGTTGCAAAGCTAACATTCATCCTCAGGTCTGTCTCGCTCCAAAGCCCAGTATATTTCCTCAATAGGAGTACTTCCGAAACATCAGTCATTTGTATACCACTTTTATAATACCCACTTTATACAATCAACACCAAAAAGCTTTTCCTTATACAAAGTCACCTTCATTCTCACTGGTGGCTGCCTGTCTCCTTAGTCAAGGAGAGCCTCTGATGGAGATGAACAGAACCAACATTTGCTGCACCTCTATACATACGCCAGTCTCTGCGAAAGACAGTCTATGCCAGCAATTCTCAAGGTGTGCTTTCTAAACAGAAGCACCAGTGCCACCGGGGAACTTGTTAGAAATACAGATGCCCCAGACCTGCTGCATCAGAAACTGTGGGGACAGGGCCCAGCAGCCTATGTTCATAGGTCCTACAGCAGATTCTGAGCCACGCTCTGGCTGAGAACTACCACACTAGACACGTTATCTTATTTAATACTCACAAGTTCTCTGGGAACTAAGTACTATTTATTATTCCCATCATCACAGACACGTGAATGGAGGTGCAGCACAGGCTAAGGCCAGTATCACATAGTTAGAGAATGAGGGGACCTGGGACTTAAAAAGTGTACTTGGTGGGTCCCTTTTCCTAGAAGCAAGTGCACTCACCATGGCGCAGACAGAGGTGCTGTTGTAGTGGTCCAGAGAAACACGGCAGAGGTGCTTACGGTAAAGAGATCACGTAGACATTGATCATAGATTTGTTAAGGCTTTGGTATATATCTAGTATCTTATTCTCTCGTTTTGAGAGTCATTGAAAGGAAATTTATGTTTTTGTTAAAAAATGCTGCTTCTAGAAAAGATTTGTCTTGTGCAATTGGGAGAGAATGATGGGAGGCTCAATGAAAATCCTAGAAATGCTCTTGCCAGTTCTGAAGTGGCAGCAACATTAATCCTTTCTGCTAGAGTTAAATTCTCATGAATTTAGCTTCGTGGATGTTTGCCAATCATAATGGTATGTATACTTATTTAAATATTCATATATACTTTCTTCCATGTTTAACCTTGCATAATGTTGTTCTAGAGATTAGAAATTAAAAGCTTAGTGAAGAGCAGGGTTTCCTGATTATTTCCTTTAATAGAGCTGGAAGCAAAAAAAAAACGATTGGGCACAGATTCCCCAATAAAGGTGATGATCCAAATATTACAGCATGGCCAATAGCTAGAAGCATCATAAACGATCCCTCATCTGCCTATATCTTCAGTATAGTGTCATTATGTCTAAGCTTTCTCTATCAAGAGCTCAGTATTTTATGATTGAGGCTCCTCAGTCCAGTACTCAAGAGCCAGGACAAATCGCACATTAAAAGTCTTCCTCAAATTACTGGCCCTAAAAGAGCCTAGAGCCCCCTTTGCCAACAAGGAAAAACATGCCACACAGGCCCAGATCACTAACACTATGTTTTGAAAGTCATGTCCAAATTTTCTATGTGTATTTACTATTACTAGGCTACACAAAATGACATAATTTTTAAAACTTTAAGTAGGTAGAACTCATGAACATATTTGTTTTGTATAATTTTTGTTTCAACTGTAATTTATTTCCATGTTGACAAAAATAAGTATCAGTGTGAACTGTCTTATGGCCACAAAAAATAGCATTATTGTAGACCTGAACGTTCTACTGACATTTATTAAGACCTGATTCTACAGCCCATCAATGTTTATCATTCTAGGTTGTCGGTATAATCAGTAGGATTAAATGCATCCTTTGTGGTCTTACAAGCTAAATTCTAAATTTGGGTCAATGTACAGAGAACACAATGCATGAGGTAATGTGCCCATAACAATGTTTCGGTTAGTGACACCTAGTGGCATTGTAGCTGTCCTGATGTCATAGTGCAAAGGTTGCAGGAAATTAAGAAGGCTGTGCCTGAGATGGCAAACCATTTTAATTTGGGTGTGGATGAGGATGTCATCGAGCAGCTCCTAGGTGCAGTTTCTGAAGAACTGACTAATGCCGTGATTTTCAACCAGTGCACCAGAACAATATTTCAAACATGCAGTACCTGACTGTTTAGTCAAAGGCATTGGCCTCTTTTCCTTTAGACTGTCAAATTAAAAAAATGACAACAGTTAACACAACAATAGCCATCTGGTGTGAATGAATCAAAATTATACCTATTTGTCAGACTGGCAAAATACTCATAATATATTTTTTGGTGTGCTGCAGAATTTCAGTGATTAGTTTATGTGTGCTGGGATGAAAAAAGTTGAAAATTGCTGGCATAATGAGTAGTTAGTGTTAGAACCGAACCAGGAGGCAATAAGAAAGGAAAGTGTGGAAGAAAGAAAGACCCTCCAAGAAAATTCACTGTGAAGGAGTTAGCAGAAGCTTTTGCAGGCCTCAGAAAGCGCCTTAAAGAGTCTAGAGGGAGGAGGGTCCAAGGAGACTAAATGGTAATGGAAAAAATACATAATAAAGATTAAAAAATGATTAAAAATAAATAAAAAATAATAAACATACATTTTTATCTACTTGTCCACAAAAAGAGAAGGTCTGAAAACACAGACCCCCCCACCCCACACTGAAAGGTTTTCATTAATAGAGAAGAAAGTTGATGGTATATCATCTTCTTACAAGCAGATCTATGATGACAAAAAGGAACAAATTAAGCAAATCACCATGGACATATTTCTGAAAAGAATGATGCTTCCTTAAGAAGAGCCTCAGGCAGGTCCTTGAGGAGGTCTTCCAGAAGAAGGCATTGTCGTCACAGGAGACGACAGCTCCGTGTGTGTTACTGTCCCGGAAGACCTTCCAGTGGGACCAGGTGTGGAGGCGGAAGACGGGGATACTGCTGGTCCTGAGCCTGTGTGGGCCTAGGCTAATGTGTGTGTTTGTGTCTTAGTTTTTAACAAAAAGGTTAAAAAATATTTAAAAATAGAATGGAGCTTATAGAGGATACAAAGAAAAAAATGAACAGCTGTACAATATGCTTGTGTTTTAAATAAATGTTATCACAAAAGAGTAAAAAGTTAAAAATAATTTTAAAGTTTATAAAGCAAAAAAGTTACAGTAAGCTAAGGTTAATTTATTATTGAAGAAAAGTATTTTTATGAATTTAGTGTAGCCTAGGACTACAGTGTTTATAAAGTCTACCATAGTGCACAGTAATGGCTTAGACCTTCACAGCCACGCACCACTCCCTCACTGTCACCCAGAGCAACTGCCAGTCCTGCCAGCTCCGTTCACGGTAAATGCCCTACACAGGCCTACCATTTTCTATCTTTTATACCATATTCTTACCACATCTTTTCTGTTCAGATATGTTTAAATACACAAATACCTACCACTGTGTCACAATTGCCTCTGGTATTCAGTACAATAATGTGTAATACAGGCTTTTAGGCTCAGAACAATAGACTATGTCACAGAGTCTAGGTATGTGGTAGGTTGTACCATCTAGGTTTGTGTTACACTCTGTGGTGTTCACAAAACTAGGAAATCACCTAATGACACATTTTTCCAGAACGTATTCCAGTAGCTAATGACTAGCCCTTAGAAAAGACTGGGACTGGCCTTGACCAGGTAGCGCAGTTTGTTAGCACGTCATCGCAGTACACTAAGGTTGTGGGTTCAGCCCCCATCAGGGTACACACAAGAATCAACCAGTGAATGCATGGGTAAGTGGACCAACAAACCGATGTTTCTCTCTCTCTCTCTCTCTTTAAAATCAATTTAAAAAATATTTTTAAGGACTGGGACTGATCCAGCCACACCCAGATTTAAGTCCCTAGTAACCTTCCGGCAGAGAACACACACAATACCTTCTAAATAGTTCAATGTTTATGTTTGCTGACAGCTACACCTGGAGAATGTTTCAAGTTTCTTTCTATTGTATTATCTTAACCTTTCATTTCCTTATATTCATGTTTCTTTCTAAGCCAGTAGTAGTTGAGGAATAGTCTAGATCAAATTAAGGCAGAAGAAGCCTACTGCGCAAACTGGGAGTAGGCTCTGAATAGGACTGACAAGCAGGGCTGGAGGGGTGCCAAGTTGTGGGAGAAACACAAACCAGGTGCAAGAAGGCAGCAATTGGAGGCATCCACATAGGATGCCAGCGCTTTCCCTTGGCATCAGGTGCAACTGCGTGATGGGGCCAGGGTGGCTAACTGGGAACCAGATTCTCTAAGGATGGACTGCTCTATTAACATTCGAACTGGAACTCTAGAGCTTACTAACTCTACAAGATCTTTCTGGTATCTTTCTCTCTACTGATATTATTTGTTGGCCTAGCTATTGTGGAATTTTACCTCCAAGCGGTATCTTACTCACTGTTTCTCTAATCCTTTCTATAAAAAATTCCCCCCACCCCACCCACCCAGGTACAGAAAGCTTTTATCCATCCCTCCAATCTTCCCATAGCTATCTATTCACTCCCACAGACCCAACCCACAACCATCTGGTACTCTGCGTATCCTCAAATCAGGCACAATGCTAGGTGGTGAGTGATGGGGAAGATAGAGATGGATGTCACATTTCTTACCCTTAAGAAACCCCAAAACTAAAGAGGTAGGGAGGAGGAGAGTATTCAGGGAGCAGTTATTATAATTCAATGCTGGCAGCAGTGGCATTGAGTGTAAGAGAACCCAGAGTTGGAGCACCAACCATCTGAGAGGTGGGTTATCTGAGGTGGCTTCCGGAGGAGGTGACATCCTGGGTGGGCTATAAAGGATGGATGGCAATTAGATAGAGATGCTAGGAAGGGTATCCCAAAGAGGACATCATAAAAGGCCACCAATAAAAAATCAGGTAAAAATTGCAGAAGTGTGTTGAGCCAAGGGGTTGGTGGAACATAAAATATGAGGCATCAAGTAAAAAGAAATAAGGGTCGAGAGGTGGGTGGGGAAGGGAGAGGGCGTCAGGTCGTGGAGGTCCTGCCACATTAAGAGCTTCACCCTGACCCTGAAGATAATGAGGAGCCACAGTACAGCTTTAAACAAGGGAACAGCAGGTGCTCTACCAGGCTTTCTGGGGGTTCACCACTGTTGGACTCTGGGGAGCAAAGGTCCCTGGTGCCTTCTTCCCACAAAATTCCTAGGACCTGGATCGAAAAATCCTTTAAAATAAGAAGAAAGTTGAGTTTTAAATTAGCTCCCTAAATGTCTACATATGATCTAGTTAAATAAAAAACATATCTTGTGGTATTTTGTTTCTCACTTAGAGACAACAGAGCATTTCAAATAAGGACAATTTTTTTTTCTGTGTATTTTTGTGGTGAACTTTAACAAAGTATATGTACTATTTTCCACACATGTTTAATTGGTTTTATTCTCTATAAACCTAATAAAATATTTCTGCAAGGTTATACAAGAAAGCAATAATACTAGTCACTGATGGAGGGCAAAATTTAAAATTTTTAAACCTTGTAAAGTTATTTCCTTTTAAAAAAAAAGATTTTATTTATTATTTTTAGATAGAGTGGGAGGGAGGGAGAAATAGAGGGAGAGAAACATCAATGTGCAAGAGAAAGATCCACTGGTTGCCCTTCACACTACCTGGCCCTTAACCCAGGCATGTGCCCTGACCCGGAAACGAACCAGAGACCATCCAGTTCACAGGTTGGCACCCAACCCACTGAGCTACACCAGCAGAGCTCTTTCCTCTTTTTTAAAAAAGCTAACTTTAAAAATTGTTTTAAAAATAGGGATAGATATTTTGGGGAGCGGGGAACATTTTGAGAAGTTGGAGTAGGGAAAATTAGCCTAATATTCTAAAATTATACTGAAATTAGCCCAATATACTAAACAGTCACTAAATTTAATGCTCAACCATTCAAATCCTGAAACTTAAATTCCATGAATCATGTCCGCCTGCTTACAGAGGTACCCTCAGTACACAGAACAGTGCTTGGTAACATGAAAGGTTAAATAAATACATGTTGACTGCCAAAAATGTCAAAACATTCTATTCTTTTTCGAAGACTTCTTTTCTGTGCTGTGCGAAGACAGAATCCTCAACACAGTCCATGAGCCAGACCAAAGCCTGGTTCAGATGAGGCTCAGGAGGCTAGCACAGATGTCTGTGTGGGGTGTGGAGACCAGTTCCAGCAAGGACAACCTTCCCATGACTCGAGCCAGCACAGCAGCCCACGAAGCCACAGCACTCTGTCTCCGGACACTCACATACACACACCCTGCTAACCTTACTTCCAGCTTAAAGTGGTGAAGTGAGCTTCCTTCCACTGCCTCCGTCATTCCTCCCCACCCTCATCTTTTCTCCTGTCTGTGATTCTGTGGGGACTTTGCTTTAACACACAGGAAAGAAAAAGTAATCATTCCTTCTTTTCCTGGTGCAAGGGAAACAGTTCAAACTCCAGGCCACACAAGTCCAGGACCAGACCTCACTTTGCCTTCAACAAGCTCTGTGGGGATGAGCACAGCATTTCAGTCTCTCTAACCTCTTTGTCTTCATCTAGATAGGGGATCACAATGATTATTTCTTATAATTGAAAGAAATGATGTCGAACACCACATATTTGGCACAAACTGTATCAACAAAAACAATATTAAATGCCACATATATGATATCTACATGTGTTTTAAATAGTTACTTATAAAGGATGATGAACACTTACTACACTATGGTAAATGTTGGTTCACTCCCCCTCCTACAAGTCTTCATGATCTGACAATTTAATATATCTGAAAATAAATTGCTCAGAGGATAACATACGTCTCTGTGCCCAGTTACCTTGCTGAACCTCTTTCTGCCTCCTTCTCTAGGTAGATTTCTGTGACCACCGCTCCAGTGTAGCTCTTAGGAATGCTGGATTTATTGGGCACTTACTAACTCCTGTGAGTGTGCTTTCAGATATGGGGGTAGTTTCAAACAGCACTCAAATGCCTCAACAATAACGACAGTACTTGTAAGAACAGGGCGTTATTTCAAGCACAGTGGGCACGGGGCCACCCTCGCAGAGGGCTGACACGTGTCCCCAGGTAGGTAATCTCTGATAATATATGGGAAACAGAATTTTGAAAAGAAACGCAGTCCTGAATCAAAGAGGGAGTGTGGCGCTGTTTTATGCCTTCAGTTGCCTGGCATACATCAGACCCCTTTCCACATTATCAATAACAATGGGAAAGACTTCACAGCACATAAACACAAGAAGTTGCAAACTGGAATTTCTAATTAAAAATCTGTGCCTTAAAAATTAGGCATCTATTTGGCTCAACTCCAGCTAGAATGTCTCCCTGTATGTTTCATCTCATTCTTCTAGGCAATAAACTATTGAACTAGATTTATTGAACCAAGTCAGTTGAGACCCGGGTATTTGTCCAGGTCTTAGACTAGAGACATTTAAGCCATAGTGATAATTCGTGAATTATCCAAAAGAATTAAAAGATTCTGAAAAGAGCCCCGTAAACTTTGAGCAATGGCTTTGAGAATCAGTGCAGTGCTCTGTAACATCTCCTGAAAGAAACACTACTTACTTCAACTCCTGAGCTCTAGAATGCTTACGAAGTTATCAGCCTCATTATGCTACAGCTGTGCTCGTGGAGGACTCCAAAGAGCACTCATTCCAAAAACTGAGCTAAAATGGACAACTGCGCGACACGTGGTCAAAGGTGGCTTTGCCAGAGCCCCTGTAGTGCAACACATTTCTTAGATTACTATATTACACAGAGTGACTAGACAACAGAGCTGGCACTAAACTGGCACTGAAAAGCAACCAGACTAACAGTTTCCTGAGCATTTCAATTTCTAAAAAATAACTTCAAATGAGTCAGATCTCTAGAGCAGCTGAATGGTGGTAACAAACTCAATCTATGAATAAGAAAAAAAAAACATTAATGGAAATTAGTACCTACTTGGAATCCTATTAAGTGTCACCCAGAAATGTTCATCGGGACTATAGGTGTCTTTGGACCAGTGCAGTAGATCAATGGCCCTTTTGTCATGGAAGACGAAGTTGACGAAGTCTCTGGTAAGGGCCACATAGGCAGTGCCAAAGTAGATGGTCAGCTGATGTGGAGGTGAGGTTTTCAAAATGTTAGTATTTTTCACAAAAGAGCCATCTTTGCCTATGTGCTCTCGGTGGACATATTTAGTCCGGCCAATCGCATGAGCTGGAGGCAGCACCCCTGGGGTAATGTTTTTCCCTTTAAATCCTTTGAGGTATTGAACTATTTCCTTGTTGGTTTTCAGGGGGAAATCTTGCCCACAGGTGTTGATGGCGTACTTCCATGGGATCTCGGAGGCCACCAGGTCTTTAAGGCAGTTCAGGTCAGCCTGGAGCCTGGAAATGCCGGCATAGACCACAGGCTCAGTCTTCGAAGCAATAAAAGCATTTTGGAAGCAGCTCAGTAACTGCCACACAGTTTTCTTAAACTCCGCTGTGGCTTTCTCATCCACGTGAACACAGTAAACATTTTGGGGCATGTAGATAGCCCTGAAAAGCCTTTCAAAAGTATCAAAGTCTTTATGGATGACCAGGACATATGCCAGAGGGAATGCCACTTCCTCTTCCGACAGGGGGCTGGTGATGTAGTGATTCTGGATCAGATAGTCCTCGCAAGGAACACTTCCCAAAGGTGATGTCAATGTCTTCTCCCAGAAAAAAGTTGACTTATCTTCTAAGGCGTCCTTACAGGCATTTATTACAGAGTACCTTTCATTGGAGCTATTCAGCCTCCTTTTTGGCAGGATTAATTGGCTATTGTAAAGTATCACAAAAATAACGACAGTGAGCACAGTGAAAGCAAAAAGGTAATACTTCCCAAAGTTCATTATTTTCGCTACTTTGAGGAAAGAATCTCTCTCCAGGGACTGGGAAATGATCAATCAGTCCCTGAAATCACAGGTGTCAAGACGCTGAATGGACTTCCTTGGCCAATCTTGAATGTCGACAGCCTCTCAAACGGGCTTCCTTTCCGGAGTCCTTTGATCCTCATTTATTCTCTGCTTTAGTATCGCGTCCATCCTCCTGGGCAGTGGTGGGAGAGGACATGCTTCTCCGACGCGCACTGGTCTCAGGCCCCAGGCGCGGGGACGCCGCGAGAGCGAGCCGACAGCGAACAGCAGCGCGCAGACAGCGGGGAGCGGAGTGGAGGCTCCGCCGGCCCGGCCTTCGGGAAGCCCTCCTCATTTGCATATGAAATGCGAGTGGTGGATCACAGCGACTTACGTTCTGGAAAGGAATGACCAGTCCTTTTCACTGGGGTTGAGCTTCTCTCGCTTCACCCCACCCCTTTCCAGCCAGTCTATTCCGATTTTATCTCCCTTCTCTTTTCACACTTTCCTCTGGCGTTTTAGAATGAGTGGTTCTCCTTTTTCGGGTCAGCCCTGCGGCCTGCTAGCACGCCTTGGAAACCACTGCATTTCAGACCAATGCTCCTCCGCTCTCGATCTCTTTCTGCTAAGCTTTATCTCTGTCTGCCTGTCTTTTCATTTCAGTGTTATCTCTGCCTCTGAGCACATACCGACACAGATAAGGAAAAATGCACTTGCGACAGCAAGTTATCAGCAGCTGAAAAGTCTGATGGGGGGGTAGGTGTTTGCTGGATTAAATGAGACAGTTTCTGATGCTGTTACATAGCATATATATATGGGAAGAGGGAAATAAGGATTACACTGTTGTGGGCATGGGGTGAAGGCAGAAGGAACCTAGGAGTGACTTGAAACATTAAAGTGTTGCTGCGGGTGACAGGAATGAGATAAACACACCTGAGTCTGCCCGCCAGAGAGAAAGGTGATCGTCATTGTTCCCAGAGAGCAAAAGCTGGTTCCCGTTTCACAAAGAGCTTCAGATAACTCATGTTGTTGACAGGGTATTATCTACAATATGTAGAATAACTAGCCACTGGATCTGTTTATAAGCCTGACATCTTGAGATTTGAGGGCATTTCAGAGAAATCCAAGTATTTTACCTCCCACCCAATGCCCTTTCCCACTTCCTTATTCTGAAGAAAGAACTAAGACTTCCCGGACTGCAACAAAATTCCTGAAAGCATCAGTGGGTGAGCTTCAGAGGAGCCAGGAAGAGAAGCCCAGCAGGTCTGGTCACATTACAGAGGGGTTCTCAAAGCTCATGTGTGTGCCAGGTGCTTCCAGCACTCAGCCAACGTGGAGCGAGCAGCTGCAGCTGATGCAGGTTGTAAGGATGCTTCTGGGGGAAAGTAAGGAGTCCTACTAAGAGATTAGCCTCGGCAGTCACAGTGGGTGCGCTCCCATCTCGCTCCCACAGTCCCCCAGCTATCCTACCTGTCTGGGCATGGCGTAACAATCGAAGCAGCCACCCCTGTTAGGAAAACAGCTGGTGTGCAATGCAGCAATCTCTCTACCCTCTCCTATCCGACGCCACCCCTTAACTTCCTGTAACACCCTGGAAATGAGTGGCCACAGTAGCATGGATGTGACAATGATTTGGACATAAACCCAAAGTGTTGGCACATCTTAAAAATCACCTGACCCAACCTTTATTTTACAGATGAGGAAACTAAGGCCAATACAAATATTTTTTTTTCTAAGTCATTCTGCTGGATAGAAGCCAGCACCTTACTTCTGCAGATCCCTAGGCCAGATGCTAGAGCCCATCTAATTGGCTTCAGATCCCCGCGGGTCACTGACCAGCTAGCTATGTGACCAGGGTCAAGTTACTTAGCCTCTCGAAGCACCATGTTCTTCGTCTGTGAGATGGAAAATAACAGCGGTTGCTATTTCACATGGTTAGAACATTAAATGAGATAACTCTTGTTCAGGGTTTATGTATATATTCACATATGTTCAGTCAGCATTAGCAACTTTTGTTGTTGTCATTTTTATTTTGAAAAATAAATAATTATTTCTGGTGCTATTAATGAAAGGACTTTTTTTCGATGCAACTCAGTCATTTTTATTGCAGCTGGAAGACAGTGCAACACAGAAGCTTTATGGTAAGTCTGGGGGAAAGTGTTATTTACAATCAATGATGAAAATTTATCTTTGGCAATATGAGTACATATGAAGAATGCAAAATGCAAGTACGGATCAACTATGAGCTTTGATGGCCTCGACGTACATACTAAGGAAAAGCTGGATGTTTAAGAACTGAAATGGTGCTAAGTTTCATCTAAAAGAGTGGGGGGGAGGACTCTGGCCACAGTAATGAAAGAATAAAATACAATTTCTAGGTTTGACAGATTTAAGATATCAAAGTCTTCAAGAATCCAATGTGGAATATTAATTATTTGCAAAAGTGGAGAAGATTGTTCTCCGCTTTTGCAAATGAAACACAGTGGAAATCACGATTGTATGTATCCCCCAGATAAATAGTCTTGGTTTCGATACTAACAAAACAAACAGAAGGGTACTGTGAGCACATCGCAGTTAAGCCAGAAGTGATCTTTCACCTGGGGAGATTTCGAAAGCACAACAGACAGCAGGATACAGCACCACAGACACATCGTTTTCGGCTGTTAAAAAATGGATTCTTTTTAAAAATCACACGTTCCTCCCTTAATTTTTGGTCAGTGAAGCTGGCAGTTCTTTGTGGAACTGTGAAAGACTGGCAAGGTCACACTCATTTTTCGTGATAAAGCCACGGAGCTGATGAGTCTGTGCTTAACTCAAGAATGACCAGTGGGAGGGAGAGAGCAGGGAGCTCCCTGCCAGCAGGAGGGCTCTCTTGGAAGAAGAGGGGTTAACAGAGGAATTCACAAAGGTGGGCAAGTCTGCACAGAACCCTGAATGCCATGCCTAAATCTTCCTGAAACTCCAGAAACAGGAACCCACACCATGCACATTCTTTGATTTACACACTCCATTACAAAGGGGAAAAAAGGACACCAATACAACTTTGTAACTGTGTTAACTGCAGTGTAAACCGAAGTCCTGAGTTTGGCAGGTAACTAAGAGAGGGTTAGCCACTTAGGTTATGTAACAAAAGTGTTGGTGTATGTTGTATACAGCAGTATAAGTAATAAAAAGGTATTATTTAAATTAGATCACAGTGCTGCAGTATGTGCATAACAGTGTTTGAGATAGTACTAGAGGGCCGGGACCTGTGACACTAAGGATTTCACTGTCCACACTGGTAAGTCACAGTGAAGAAGGGACACAGTTTAAATGTGCTCGTTTTGTGGCAAAAATCCTGAAGATGAAAGAAAAAATACTTCTCTCCAGAAACATAAAAACAAATAGCAACATCTGGGCAACTGGGATCCACCAGAAAGAAGACTCCCAACCTGAATCAAGTGAGTCAATTGCAGAATGGGGTTGTCTGTGTCCTCACCAAGCCAAGGGGCAGCAGGCACCCTGCCTCACTCCCTACTCCAAGAGCAGGAGGGCATTTAAGCACAAGCCTATCTGTGAGAGAATATTTTGCTCAAGTGTAATTCACTTAGGCTGGGAATTCCTTCCCAAATGTCAGGTGTTCTTTCTGCTTCCGAAGTAGCAAATGAATTCATTTGTCTGACAGGTTGCCTGAACACCCTTCAGGGGTACTGGTGGTTCTGTTTTCATTTCTCTTTCAGGAGAGGTAGTGTCTGGTGTGTCGCTGCAGTACCTCACATACTCCCATAGGAAGGGGGTAGGGGGGCCAGGGAACTGTAGCAATATTTAAAGATGCTTTGGAAAACAGCCGTGAGCACCTCAGCACCATGACATCTACAGTTACTTGATGTTGGCTCTTGGACACATTCAAGAGAAAGATATTGTAGCTCTTTTTTCTTAAATGACATACACATAGACAATTATTTTTATACTACTACAATTGTCTTTCATCTTTATCTAATGCTATGTGGAAAGGGTTTGTTTGCATGGTAGACTTTTCCCAGCCTTATAATGTACCATAACTTCCTACTTCTCCTCCTCCTCTGTAATCATCCTTTCGAGAAAAGGTTCTTTGGTAAAGCTATCTAAACCGAAAGTGAACCAAACCCATGTTTGGAGGGTGGTTGGAGACAGCCATGGCCAAGACAGTTGTGGCAGGTTTCGGTCCTGGGAGGGCTGAGTGTTTAAGAAGGGATGTGTTCGAGGCATTTCCCAGGAGCTGATTTTTCTTGTAGTTGCACTCAGCATGGGCCCAGCAGTCACCACCATGGGGCATTCTGGAAGAAGCCATTTCCTTGAAAGGTGTTCCTGCCTAAGGGACAGTGTCAGGCTATGGGCTCTGTAGAGTGAATACCACCCGGATGGCTTTCGTGCCCAGCTCCTTCCTGGGACACACCAGGACTGCTGGGCACCAAGTGCTACATTCCACACCACAAACGTGGGCCCCTAGCCCCTCGTCGAAGGGTTCCTGGGGAAGGCATCAGTTATGTCCAAGTGACCTACATGGGAGGGTTTTCCACATGGGACTGGATTCAATTCAATGTGACTTCTGAAACCTTCAAACTTGAAAGGATATTTTGGTTTCTGTTCTTACTAATGGAAAACACTTATTCTCTTAAGGCTCGTTCCCTTTAAACTTGAAAGGATATTTTGATTTCTGTTCTTACCAATGGAAAAGAAAACACTTATTCTCTTAAGGCTCTTTCCCTTTAAGCTTGAAAGGATATTTTGATTTCTGTTCTTACCAATGGAAAAGAAAACACTTATTCTCTTAAGGCTTTCAAATGGGTTGAAATAGGTAATCCCACTCAAAAAGAATGAAGGTTAAATTTCATTCTTCCTCACCACTCTCCCCCTTCACACCCCCCCCCCAGGGAAGGGAGCAAGGGAGATAATAGGAATGTAGCTAGATAAAGGGGAAAACTGAACAATCCATTTTGATGTCTTCTCTTTGCTTCATTCTTACTAGAGCCACACACTTTTCTGCAAAATGCATTTGGACCTGTGGAGAGCATGAGGTGGTGGGGGAAGGGAGTCATGCAGGGGGAAGCGAGGTGAACAGCTTGCCATGCAAGCTGGCTGTTTCTCCCCCTCTTTGCCTGGAGCCTTGATCCTACAACAGGGAGCTCTGGTGAGATGCCCAAGCAAAGCAAACTCAACAGTTCTTTAATCATGATTTAGTCAGAGCAGATTGCTAGTGGAAATGTAACACAACTTATAGTTCAAAACGGTGGTATCCAAAAAAAAAAAAAGTATAGTTTGTCCTGCCTTATTTACAATGGTTTAGGGGAACAGCCTGAGGTTAGAATGTGATGCCTTCCTAGCAGCTGGCCTGGCGGGAGGTTTGTTTTGCCTGGTGTCTGTGGTGACTGAACAGGCGTTGTCTCTCAGCAAATAAAATTGGGTGGGCTCAGCCATTAACTTCCAGCCAGGTCATTATTTCTGCCCCTTTCACTTTAGTTGCTTAACATATTAAAACTGTCCTCAAGTGCACATTTTGTATCATTCTCCGCCTCACTCTGACCCAGGATGACCTTTATTGTCACAAACGAGGACAAGGACAGCAACAACACATAGTCAGCTCAGCTCAACATTGAAACAAAAGGCTAGGCTGTCCAGGGTTTTTCTGGGACCCCAGTGGGATCTTTTTCCCCCTCACAGCCACTTAGTTCTCATTAACCTTACGTGACCTGTGCATATACCCCGGCTGGGCTCTCGTAGGCAAACGCCAATGCTGGGGGGCAGGGTTGGTTTTCAGGCTTGACTTGTTCCCAAGTCCTTACAGGTCTCTACCTCAGGTCACTTCTCTCGGCATAATTATTGGCTACTGAATAAAGGCAATGCTTTTGATTGGTCCACTCATTTCCATTGACTTGGCACCACCATTCTGCTCCCCATCTATGGCTCTGGTTGCATCAGCTTGGCAATCTCATACATTTTGGCCATAAGCGAGACACAAAGCAAGTAAGAAAAGACCTCCCAGCAACCACAACAATGATCACATATTGTAGGCTGGGTTCACACATTCAAATGTGCACAGGCAGGTAAGAGTCTTAAAAAAGTGAAGCTGGTTGGTAGGAAGGAAAAAGAGCTGGTGAATTCACGAGTGGCTGCTCACATTTGGCCCTGGTGCGGTAGACATGAAGGGAAGGTGGGGATATTGGCAATGAGATGTGCCCCACCTAAAGCAAGCAGTTCCTCTCAATGCTAGCAATTGATGCAAGCTGGATCATGGGGCCAGAGCTGCCATCTCTTTGGATATTTTAAGTGAAGTGAAAAATCTGAATTTTATTTTTAAAAAAATCGAAAATTCTTTAAATGTTATCAAGTAATTAATAAAAATTTTAAACACAAGTGCATGCGTACATACGTACCATTTCACCCTCAGGATGCCAGTTTATCATCTTTGGTTTAAGCACCAAAGGCTTAAATCCTTTTAGCCTATTAATTCTTAGTTTAGACACCACCTTAAAATTTCTCAGACCTAACTAGGTAAGAAGTAACAGATTAGAAGAGGGATGCAGAACTGGCAGATTTGGGGACCCTAATGTCAA